>JAYMSU010000433.1:0-14164 GCA_036897765.1 Erodium chrysanthum | reverse complement strand
GGGGTTGACTCCGCTTCATTTGGCAGTGAGCTCAGATGGGTCAGAGAATGTGTTGGATGCCTTGACCGATGATCCTGGAGAGGTATGTCTTTTATGTTTATATGCACCATATAACAATTCATACTTTATTGATGAGTGATATTCTAAGGAGCCAATAATTATTGATTATACATACTGTTGATATGCAATGTAGGTAGTTTAGCTACTTGTTATGATTTCAAGAAGATCTGATAATTTATTGATAGTAGACTTTTAAGATGGATTAATTGCAAATAGCTACTGTGTACTATGTGTCTTTTCTACATAACTATCCTCAACTTTAAAACATTATTGACAGCTGCCTACACTTTCAAAAAAATTGCAGATAGCTCTTCTTCACCCAAAAAAAATGACGAAAATACCCTTGACCTTAATCTCAAAAGACACCATTTTTTTTCATCTGTTTAATAATATTATCTTTTAAGGAGTCTTTTTACATCTACTCTACCGTTTTCTACATCCAACCAAAATGTTTTTGGTAGTTATGAAGTCTTTTTTTAGATCAGGGTCAAGGGCATTTTTGTCCTTTTCTGGCAAAAAAGAGTTTACAATTTTTTGCCAGAAAAGTTCAGATAGCTGAATGTAAAAGTTCAACGTTGGGGATAGTTTATAGTTATGTGCAGTTAACCCTTTTAAGATTATATTAGAACTGAATTCGACTTTTCCTAATGGTATCGTTATGTGATGTGGGTCTGTCTTGTTCAGGTGGGAATAGAAGCATGGAAGACTGCTCAGGATGGTGCAGGGTTGACACCATATGATTATGCATGCATGCGAGGCCATCAGTCTTACATCCATCTGGTACAACGCAAAATCGACCAAAAATCAAAAGGCAGCCACATAGTGCTCAACATACCAAGTACTCTCTTAGACTGCAATACCAAACAAAAGGCATCAGATGGGAACAGTTCAGTACAAGTTTCCACTTTAAGAACCGAGAAGATCAAGATGGAATCACCACAGCAAAACTGCAGATTATGCAAACATAAGTTTGCTTATGGGCACTCAAGATCATCACTGCTGTACAGACCAGCAGTGCTCTCAATGGTGGCCATTGCAGCGGTCTGTGTGTGTGTGGCTCTGCTCTTCAAAAGCTCGCCCGAAGTACTCTATGCTTTCAGGCCGTTCAGGTGGGAACTCTTGAAGTATGGAGCAAGTTGAGGTAGTGAAGAAATCGGGTAATGCTTGTCTGTTTCATGTTATAAGATTCAGCAGACAATGTATCCTTGTTTAGGATTAGGAGGAAGTAGTTCTGTAGAAGGATACTATTTGCTTCCAAGTTATGTTGCTTATGTCATTATTGTTGTTTATGGTAAGCTTTTGGTGAAACTCCATTGATGTCTAGTCCCATTTTTCTGTTAAATCTTGCTTATGATTGTGACTAATGGCCTTGCTTTTCTGGGCTTCTGTTCTTACTATGCCTTTTCTCTTTGTAAGCTTTTCTGGAAATCAAAATAATTAATTTATTAATAACCAATCAAAAAAATACAGATCTAATGTTTTCCTCTCTATCACCTTCTCTGAAAATTTAGTTTTTGAATACACAGTGCAAAAAGACAAGCAAGAAAGAGAGGAAATGCAGTGGCAACAACAACAGTAAGGCCCAACTGATCATGATGATACCCAAAATAGCCTTCCAAGAAAGAATCAACTGCTCTCTTCTCTCCAAATACTGTTATTTCCTGCTTCATGTCCCCATACTGTGATGTAATGATGCCTCTTATGAACCAAGATGTAGGTGAAATCCAGTAGCACCATACCCACCATCTCGGAATAGCCTGCAACAAAATCAGAACTATGAGTATTGCATTTTCAATTCCAAACTTAGAGAAGGTAATGAAAAAGAGATAGTAACATCTTACTGGTTCAGGAATCAAGAACCCCGAGAAGAGGTTGAGGATGGTGTAGGAGGCTACTGCTAGTGTTGAAGCTATCTTTCCGCTTGAGCTCACAGACACAATAAGCATCCCAAGGTAAGTGTAGCTCAGCAGTTTACAGAATGTCATGTGGAAGTAGCAGAGTAGCTTGAAAGCCGACCAGTAGAGCCCTATGGAAGGGTAAGTAATGGCAACAAACAGAACTGTTTGTATGAGAATGTAAGGAACTTCAGTGATCACCTATTGGAGCAATCAATGAAGAAACCAAGATTAGAACACAATATAGATACTAACATTAACAGCTGCACAGATGATTTGTGTACCTGTGCAAATGAGAATACCCATGAAGAGTACATTCCTGCAAACTTTTCTCTGTATAGAATTGTTCGTTCTGTTGTCACAACTGGAACAACCGATGAACAAGTGTTCACTCCTAGCAGTTGCAAGACTATGTATATAGATGATAGTATGTTGAACAGGTCCTGCTCCTTAGATCTGATCACAAAGGAAATAAAATGTCATATGCCAAAAGAGCTCTACAGCTTGCACATATAATGTTCATGTGGATCATGATGGAGACTTACATTTTATTCCCTTTCTGCCACATTATAGCTCCTAGAAACACTGATGAAATGATCATATACAGTATGCGTGTGAAGTTGTATGCTGGACTTCTCCAGTAAGACAAGCTTTGTTTCCAGAGGCAAGCCTTGAACTGCTCCCACCAATTTTGTGGATAACGAGTGGGAAAGTTCATTTCTCTAGCACCTGCTGCTGGCTTACTTAGTTCCTCCACCAATTTTACATTTTCCCTTCATTAGGTGCATAAGGATATTTTGTTAAACTTCAGATATATAAATACAATTGCATATCACAGGACTCTTTACACTCACCTATAGAGAGGAGAGTCTTTGTATATTTGAGCAAAATCTAAACCGAGTTTTGCTTCGACTGCTGTGCTAGTAACCTCGAGCATCCATGTAGCTGGGTTATAATTTTCTTTGATCTTGGGTACACCAGGAATTGCCTGTTGATGAAATTTTTAGACCATGAGAATGTTGCAAAGAAAAGCTTTTTCATAGGAATTAAAGTTCACTTAGCTTACCTCTAAGTACTCTATAAGTTTACATGAATGCTCTCCCAACAGTCCAGAGTAGATTATTTGTCCACCCTTTTTCATTAGAATCAGCTGCACACAAAAAGTACAGTATAAAAGATGCCTAATCTGGAGTCCTGAGTAACAAATACAGATCATTGAAGAAACCACAAAGCTGTATATATTGATAATGTTCATACCTCATCAAAGGCCTCAAATATGTCAATACTTGGCTGGTGGATTGTACAAACCACTGTTCTTCCAGTCTCAACAATGTTCTTCACAGCACGCATGACAATTGCAGCTGCTCTGGCATCTAGACCAGATGTGGGTTCATCCATGAATATTACAGATGGATTCGATACAAGTTCAACGGCTATGGTTAGTCGCTTCCTTTGCTCATTTGACAGACCACTTTTTCCTGGAACACCAACTAATGAATCCTTGATTTCATCAAGTTCACTTCGTTCCAGAACATCCTTGACAAATTTCTGCACAACAACTTCAAGGTCAGTTCTGAAATCTACAAACCTCATAATCTACACATTATATATCTTATATCTCAAACTATGATGTTTGACAAAAGAGGCAACATCTTACTGCTTTTGTCTTGGCATCAACATCAGAGGGTAGTCTCAGCCAACATGAGAAGACTAGTGATTCTTCAACAGTTATTTGTGGAGAATGTATGTCACTTTGCTCACAATACCCCGATATCCTGGCAAAAGTTTCTTGAATCTTAGGATAACCTCCAACTTTTATAGTACCATGTATGTAACCACTGGTTTTTCTTCCTGAAAGAACATCCATGAGAGTTGTTTTTCCCGCTCCACTTGTCCCCATCAAAGCTGTAAGTGTGCCTGGTCTAAATGCTCCAGTAATTTCATGAAGAAGCTTTAGTCTTTTTTCCGCAAATCCTTGTTTCCTCATTTGCTGGCATCAAAACATAGTCATTGAAGCTTAGTTATTGCCACAATAAGTATTTATGAGGGTTTAATGTATGTTTCTATACCTGTGGAGTATCGACAAAATACTGTATATCTTGGAATGTTAATGTCAGAGGCTCAAATGGTAGGATTGTCATATCTGTTTTCACAAGTGCTGCAGTTATGAAAAGAATCAAAATGTGAAGTAGGTTAGTTTGAACTGCTAGCCTATAAGTAAGTGTCTTCTTTATCCAAACATGGAAAGCTCCAAATTCTCATCTTACCAGTTTTTCCTTCATCTCCATTTCTTGTTAAGGATTCACTAGGATTTGAACCATTGACATTTTGTATTTTGCTTCTACAGTCTTTGTGTGAAATGAAAGCCCTAGATGTTCCTGAAGCTGAACCCATCCAAAACGGTAATGCAGGTCAGCAAATGAAATTGTTATTGTTAAAGAAAGATTAAAAAAATGTGATGAAGAAAAAGAGCTTACGCTTCAAGAAAGTAAGAGCTAAAGTAAATCCAACGTTGAATATTATTGTGAATGCAAAGAGTGATCCTAGCGATATCCAGTAGAAGTACTCTCTGAAGTTTACACCATGGCTTGACAAAGTCACTAATCCTATAGTTTGGTTGGCTGATGTTACCTATAAACAAAATATTCATATTTAGTTATTTAAACATGTAAAAGCATGAGATTGGCTTTTCTCTGCTTACCTGCATCCACCTTGGAGCAAGGAACTCATTCACTGAAACTCCTATTGCAGCATATGAAACTGGAGAAGTCCAGAATCCCCAACCCAACCATGTAGGTATAGAGGCTGAGAGAGAAAAAAACAAAAATCTTAGTGTGGGCTCATTTTTGCACTCCAAAACATCAGAAGAAGAGGTTCACAGGCCCTTACACTGTGGAATGATGAATCCACTGAAGAGAAGCATAATAAGTAAGACAACATTGCTACTAAAAACTGCTGCCACCTCACTTTGGCATATTGATGCAAGGAACCGGAAAAGTGATATTGATGCCTGATGCAGAGCGAAAAATAGAAGAAATTGGCAGAAAAACCTGGCAATAGTTTTAAACTAGTGAGATGAAGCATGATATGGAATTTGAATATATTTATGTATTTATGTGTACCTTTCTCTCCCTGGGCTATATCCTATGACATAGTATGTAAGAACTGTCCAAAGAAAGGACTCCACCATAGAAAGAGGGACCTTTAAGAGAAATGCAGGAATAGAGTAAACCCAAGCTGGGTACATTGTAAGATCTCTCTGTTTGTAGAAAACCGAAAGTCTTGAAACAGTCATAGTCAATTCTGCCAACCCATTTGCCAAGATCCTTATTATCCCATAAAACAAAGATCCCAAAAAATAATTTGCATGCTGTAAGTCGATGTCCATCCTTGTACGTAAAAATACTGTCATTGTTATAAGTGCAGTAACAAGAAGCTGCAATGAGAAAGAAAACAGGTACTGCATCAATTCCATAGCCATATATGCACTATCTTTTAAACACATAATTGTTATTTTTGAGCGATCAGTTACCTGAACCAGTTTGAAAGTGTGAAGATTTGAGTTTCTTTTCATAAGTAGAATTTCTCTATCCATACAAGCTTTGAATAGTTCCCACTTCTTTATGGGATATTTATTGTTAGTTAGAATGTTGTCTTGTGACTTTGAGCAATCACTTATCTGTGCCTCCTCTTCATGAAAAAGTTGTCCTACATGAAATGCCTTGAACTTCTCTGAGAAATCATCCACTGAAATGTATCTGTAAGGTAACTCGGTATTGTACCAATATTGCTGTTGGTCCTTTCTGGATATTACCTGTTCATATTCTAAGTAAGTAAATGCTAGCACAAATGTCACATAGATTGTATAGAGAAGACAAAGTCGGATATGATTCACACACCTCTTGAAGGAAATCAGCAACACCCTTTCGCTTGGGGCACTTGAAACCACAGTCTTCAAAAAACTGGAGAATTTCGGTTCTTGGACCGTGATATACTATTTTACCTTCTGCATACAAGATAATGTCATCAAAGAGGTCAAGGGTTTCAGGTGCTGGCTGAAGAAGTGAAATGACTGCAGTTGCTTCTGTTATGTGAACCAATTGCTGAAGACATGTGATAATCTGGAATGTGGTGGAAGTGTCCAGTCCATTTGATATTTCATCCATGAAAAAAGCTCTTCTTGGACCCACAATCATTTCTCCTACAGAAACAATTGAGAAAAGAGGACTTAGGCAACAGAGGAGTAACCTGTTAAGGATAGATTGCCTCACATTGTTGCATACACATGTGAAAAAGACAATGTTGAAGATCCAAGTAAACCAGCTCACCTGTAGCCAGCCTCCTCTTCTGACCACCCGACATGCCTCTTCTCATGGCATCACCAACAATGGTATCAGCACAGATGTCCAGGCCAAGGATCTATTTATGGAGCAGCACAGATTTTCAGCATTATGGCATTATAGTATGTACATTTTCAAGGTATTAATTAGAAATCACCTTCAAAGTGTAATCTGTTTGCATGGTTTTTCGCAAGCCACCCACTGATGTAGCCTGTGAGAGCATGAATTGATCATTTAAAAGCTGTAATTGAGGGAATAGATTAAGCACACAATGCAGTGATAGATTGACTACCTTCATGTATGCATCAATGTCTGGTTCAGGAACAATCCCTGCCTTCTTCTCCCTTCTACTGACTTCCAACATGATTTCTATGAAAGCAGAAATAAGTTAGCAAACTGTTCAGTTTAGACCTAGCTACGCTTGCAGCGCAAGCGACCACTCAAGTAAGATGTTATTGATAAACATGTATTAGTACCAGTTCTGCTTTCAACACCCTGGCAGCGCGCTGAGAAGTCAATCGTTTCCCGTGCTGTCATCTCAGGAAGATGCAAATCATATTGGCTTATGTATGCTGATGCTTTCTGAGGCATAAGGTTTTCTAATATGCAATCATTGTAATACACATTCCCCGTGACCTGATGAGCATATGCATCAGAACTTGAAATGAGTTGTTTTAGCTACTAATATAACAGAAGCATAATGGGAAGATGTGTATACCTTAAGAGAAGGATCAAGCTTTCCTGCAAGGGCTTTCAAGAAAGTGGTTTTGCCACAACCTGGCGGGCCGAGCAACAGAGTCATCCTGAAACAAAACTCATTCAGTCATTTTGTCAAACAGTTTGTGTGCATATGTGCTTAATTGTGTTTGAGCTACAACCTTGAAGGTTTGATTGTGCCACTGACTCCTTTGATGATGCTGAGCTTCACTTTCTGGGATCTGCAGTAGGAAACTTGTGCAAATACCTGATCATTTGAATGAATACAGAAAGATTATCAAGACCCTCCAAATTAATAATGTAAATATGAGATTGATTGAGTTGAGATAAACTGACAGAGAAGATGGATTTGAAAGAGTTCCATAAGGTGGGAAAGGGCTTGCCATGGACCACCACACATTCTGCTTCCACTTTCAGATCTTGGAATCTAACTTCTACTCTTGTCTGTTTCACTCCAACCCTATATATATATATATACACACATTTATTAACATTTTTATGAATAAACATAGTTATGCTCAAGATTAAGTAACTACATGATCATTGGTGATGCTGTATATCACTACAATTCATTACAAATTCATGAAACCCCCGTTGTTTTGATCCAAAGTTCGAATATGGATAAAAAAACTGGACTTACTTGAGATTGAAGGTTAAAATCAGGGAGTTGCTAAATATTGATTTTGATAAAAACTCGTGTGTAATGTTGTAGTTGAGTTGAGTCTTAACGAACTTGTTTAAACTCAATTCATTAAATATTCAATTTGAGTTAAGTGTATGTTCATCAAATCTAAGCTAAATTCGATCTTTCATGACAATAGGCGAGTTGATTGATAAGAGCTTTTTGAAAGAAGGGTCTATTAAGAAAAGAGATTAGAGTTGTATGGACTATAATATAGAGATATGAGATTCTAATTGATGTTATCGTTCCGATATTATATTAAAGAATTAACTCAACTAAAAATTCGACAGAGTCCAATTATAATTTAAAATACTAACACAGCCAAAAGCATCATCAGCTGACATGGTTCTTGAAGAAGAGAGCAGCAACAAAGTTGCAGACATGAGAGAGTATCTAGTGGCAAGATTCTGTAGCAGCAGGCCCTACCCTAACAATTCCAAGCCCTCCAGATCATTGATTTCTTTCAACTCTCAACAACACAGTAAGTGACAAACAGAAAGAAACAAAAACAATCACCTTTAGAGTTTGGACATTTACAAACACAACCTCTGATACAAGCTTTCCCATAACAACACTCTTGCCACTGTGATTGCTTTAACCTTGCTGCTTAGTTTCAGGAAACACTACACAATGCTCTCTCTCTTGTCTCTTTCCACTTTCTGGAGATTTCTTCAACTCTATCTTTAACAATTAACTCTACTTTTGCCCAAATTGCTGTGAACTTGTTACATTTTTCATGTTCAGTTATGGTTTTTATTGCAAGGGAAGCAACCACATGACTTCTGGGTTGAGAGCTTTGAGTTATGGCGGTTCATCATCTTCTGGACCTGCTCAGCATGCTGTTCTTGTGCTGATATCCTCCATTCCTCAGCCTTCCTTTGAACTGAAGCCATTCTCTTCATCAACTTCTCCTCCAAGTCCGACCTCATCTTCTGTATCTTCACCTGCACAATCACAAGACTCTTGGTTATTATTTAATCCGATGGGAACTAAAAACCAAGCTTTGAGCCATTACAGGTCATGACAAATCCTCGTGAGCTTCTGAATGCTAGAGTTACACATGGCATTGCAAGTAACGACAAAGCTATGGAATATAAAATTGTGCACACGATGACTTTGTAGCTCACTTGTTTGTTCAAGAGTGAAGCATGCATAAAGAAAGAAGACACTCAAGCAGAGTATTGGGAGGCTCGAGGAAGATGAAGCCAACTATAATATAAGCCTGACAAAATGGTCCCAACTATAGTCAACATTATACGCCTATTTGATCTCTATTTTCATGTGCTCCAGTGACTCTCACTAGTGAAATTTCAGGACACAATTGCTTAAGAAGAACCATTGAAGATCAAGTTTTCGGGTTTATGGTACCTCTAGTTTTCTAGATTGAGCTTCAGCCTTTGCATTTTGGAGATTCACCCAAGCTTGGATTTTCGCTTCTTCTCTTTGATACCTGTGTTCATCACAATGAATTGATGATAGTCAAAACACCAAAGAACATAAGACAGCAGTGGAATTATCATTAATGTTATTACAACTCAATTGATTACCTGAGGCAGCGCTTGGTCTTTTCTTCTTCTTCCCAAGCTGCAGCTCTAGACTCTGAAACTGAAACACTTCTCCTAAACCCATTACTCGTTTCAAAATGCCTTAAACTTTTCGAGATTTCTTCTTCCTCCTCTTCCTTCGAGCTCCAGTTCGATGCAACTGAATCATACTGTGTCCCGAGCTGCAGCTTAGCTAAATGGCAAACCTCCATGGTGGTGTCTGAATCCACCATAGCCAGAAGGCCAGACCTATTGGAAGGAGTGTTGTGACGTGCAGGCGATGAGCTCTTGAATGGTGTGTGGCATCTTGAGGTTGTGGAGCTCCCTAGCGGTGTCATCTCTGTCCCAGCATCTCTGTGGTGAACATCATGAACCACTTCTGTGCTTGCATTCTTCATGGCTTCAGTGGCTGTGGAGTTCCTGAATAAAAACCCTTCTTTGGATGGTTCTGAGTATCTGAAATTTGGTTGTATTGGGTCTACATTGTCTGTGAACTTGTCTGCATCAGTGAATTTCAAATAAGAATCATTCAAGAACACCAATGTCAACATCACCAATAAAGTTCTATCATACTAAATCTGTAGGGAAAGTTGAACTTTTTATCAAGCTATTTACAAGAGGAGAAAAGGTTATGCAATGATTGATGAAATGAACATAATGGAGAAGCAAAAAGGGGGACATCATATTGAAATAAAGCCAAATGGGTCATTAAAGATGAGATGAGATGAGATGAAGATATTGACCTTTAAGAAGTACATCTGAGACCCCATTGAATGATGATCTGGCTGTTGAGCCATGGTGGTCCACACCTCCAGCCCTAGCTGAGACCTTTTCCTCAGTGACCCTACACTTCTCTGCAAATGCAAAGGCCTCTGGTTCATGTTGCTTGGAGACCTTTGAAGGGTCTGGTGAAGGCCTCCAGGGATGGGCAGGAGAGTCATGGCTGATGAGCCACTTCTCTGCATCATCCCACTTGGAAGGGAATCCCTTCCTTGAGTGGTTCCCAACACTGAAGCTGAACAATGGCCTCCCTGGTGTTGAAGGAGCTTCTGGTCTCACTCCTCTCCTCTGGACTGAAATGTCAAGAATGCCTCTCCCCTCTGTGGTGGTGTTTGCCACAGGGAATGACTTGACAAACTCAGAAGTCTCTTTGAGATTGAGCTTGCAGAGAGGGTCAGGGAAGGTGTCTGCAAATGGGTCTCCATTGCTCTTCCTGTACAAGCTTGGATTGCCCTCCAATGGTGGTTCCTGAACCAGAAACATCCAAAAAACAAAAACCCAATATTCATTGAGACAAAACAACAAACAGGTGGTGGGCAAATAGAAAAGAAGAAGAAGAATCAATCAAGTACCTTCAAACCCACAAGAGCATGATGATGAGAATCAAACCCAGAAGGAGGAGGGTTAAAGTGTTTGGGACTTGTGAGATCCATGGCTTTGAGGGTCACTGACTTGGGTGTAAATGTAGAGGTAGTGGGAGTGGAAAAGGAACCATTTTTATCTCTGGGAATGGGATGTGGTTTAGCAATCTGCATCACTTTTTCATGTATAAGACTTAACTAAGACCAAGACCAGGAAGAAGAAGAATAAGATAGTGATGAGAAAGGGACAAGAGAAGCAGATGAACAGTAATGCATAAACAGAACAAGTAGAAAAAAGCAACTGACCATTGCCTCTCTCTTTCACCCTCTCTATCTACTTGGAGAATGTGGACTGAAACCACTACACAGTGAAAATGAACAGTGAATATTTCACATGGTGGGAGAAGAGAAAATTAAAATTACCAACCAACCAGGCTCAATTAGTCCATGAAAAGACGAGGGAGACAGTGAGGAAGAGCTTTGGGAGGTGAAAAAGTTGGTCATCACCAAGAGGAAAGGATTAGAAAATTGATTTGAGGGTTTATGTGTTATGTGCAACCAAAATGAAGGGTTTGTATCATTCAAGAACCATCATTGTTTATCTTTCTTTTTTTTGAATCCTTTTAGGGAAGCTTCTTTCTTGTGATCTTATTGGTTTTGGTCTCTCTCCATACTCTAGAGGGCTATAGGTAGAGTCACTACTCTTCTTTTTTTGTCATGTTGCTCTTGCTCCCATGGAGTCATGCCATATAGAATCTTGAAAAGACCCAATAGCCATTGCCACCCCTAGAACCAAAATGGGTTTGTTATTTGGTGAGCATTGGGCAAACTAGTATTGCACTTGGCCTTGGTGTGAGTGTGTGAGTTTGCAACATCCAAGCCATACATGGCTCAAGATTTGAATGCACTAGGTACAGAACTCTTGTCATAAGGTTAAGGGAAAACAACAGGTTACTATCCGGATATAGTAAACATAAAGTTGTAAGTGAAGTGACTGAAATCTCATATAATAAATATAAGGAAAATTTTAAAAATACGCTCATTGACTTTTTATTCGCAAAAACTCATCCGAAAGGTTGTCGCGCGCTAGAAATACACTCACAAAAAATCCAAAAACTGCCAAATTTGATGGGAAAAGTTAGATTTTTGGTGAAATACCGAAACTGACCATAAGTATAACCCTCCAACACTCTTCTACCCTCCAACCCTTGGATTTAGGGTTTTAGTGTTTAGGGGTAGTTTCGGTATTTCATCAAAAAATCTAACTTTTTCCATCTAATTTGACAACTTTCGGATTTTTTTACCAGTTATATAAAGGTGGATGTGTTTCTGACACACGACGACCTTTTGGGTGAGTTTTTGCAAAGGTCAATAGAGATGTATTTTTAGAGTTACTCCTAAACATAAAGTAATTGATTACTGCTTATAAAAAAAATAGGGATATAAGGAGCAAATAATATTATCATAGTCTAGTAGGGAGGAGGATAAAAAGAAATTGCTGCAATAAGAAACAAGTAGAATCATCATAGTTTGCAAGAACAAGTAATATTATTCATCAGAAGAAATGTTTATACATAGGAAACTGAAAAGAACCCACCAACTAAATCATCAAAAATGCAAAAACTTAGGCAACAGATGAACAAACCCAAATTGCCAATCCATTTCCTATCACTACACAAAAACCTTACAATCACACTCCAAAACCAATTGCATCCCCTTCTTCTTGTTCAAAATAATCTGTACACAAAATCTATACAGTGTGCAATAAATGCTATACAAAAGAATCAGAACCATATGAACAGAGAAATATCAATCAGTTGAGACACCACCTTGCGGGTTTTCATCATCAGGCTGTGGTTGAGCAGCAGTTGGAGGAGACCATTGATCTGGGAGCATCAGAAAATATGTAGACATTGCTTTCCTGAACCGTTTCTTGTATTGCTGAGGTGAGATCACTGTTGGAGACGCGTTCTTTGTTCCTCCAAGGATTCGTGACGCCTTCACCCATGTTTCTAGGTGTTTGTCCCATGTATATTGTCTCATGAAATCTATGATTCCTAGTACCAACTCGTGCTTCTCTTCGTCTACCCCGACCAGCAACGAGTAATCCATTACATCAACAGACTGCACAAGCATGTGCATATATGTACAAGCAATTGTTATAACTCAATGCAAGGAAAATAGAGAAGAGGGTTAATTGCAACTTTAAAACATTATTTACAGCTACCTGTAGCTCTTTTTTGCCTAAAAATGACGAAAATGCCCTTGACCATAATCTCAAAAAATACTCAATAATTACTCAAAACATTTTGATTAGATGTAAAAAAAAAACCGTCGAGTAGATATAAAAAGACTCCTTAAAGGATAAGATGATTATTAAAAGACAAAAAGGGCATTATTTGAGATGAGGTTCAATGGCATTTTCGCCATTTTCTGGCCAAAAACAGTTTTGTGAACTCTTTTGAAACCTAGGATAGCTGCAAAACAAATTTGAAACTTAGATGTAGAGCTAGGTGTAATTAACTCCTAATTTTTGTAGAGCCCATGAAACTATAGAAACTAATTAGTATGCAGCTTTTCATAGGAATGAGGGGAATAAAACCTTGTTAAACCTTAAACTTCACTTCCTTTCTTATGCATCATCCTAAGGTTCAAGTTAGGTTTCCAACTATATCTCATTACTTTACGTGCAAGTAACCTCGAACCTGAGGAAGGTTCTTGTAACAGCAAGAATCAGTACCTCAAATCAAATTTCCTTTTTTTGATAATCCTACCAAGGTTTAGGCTCACTTGCTTATGTAGAAGCAAGGAGCACCAAACTTGTGGCTTTTTAGAGACCCTTACACTAGGGTTCGAACTCGGGTCCTCCATTGCATTGGAGGGAGCCCTCTACCTCAAATCCTATTTCTCCTAACACTTAGTTTCAATTCTTTCTATGTACAGCGTGTCACTGAAAGGCAGAACCAGGTCGTGATCACTGACAGGATGTGGGCAAGGCTGCTGTCGTCAACAAATCAGCCGAGCTTCCTAACCCCCAGGAATGTCGCCGTGGTGAAGAAAGATAAAGAACCTTCTCCTCAGTTGTCAGATGGGGTAACTAGCATAAATGTCAAGCCTGCAAGTAAGAGGATATCTTAGATGGTTTGATGTAAATGTGGAACTAGACTTTATGTTGCAGCTAGGATTTTGGATCTTGATTTTTATGTTGTAGTAAGTTGTGAACACTGGTTATTGTGAGGCTCCATGATTTCTAGGGATAATTGCCAGGGCCGTGTGTTTGACACGTTTAGTGAGTTTGTACCATGTATTATCAAGTGTTGGAAGTTTACTGTGTGGTTTGATTTTTTTTGCACCCCAACGGAAAAGGTCAAGTTAGGTCATGTGACAAAATTACGTCTTCCTGATTATTTTTTAAAAAAGTACTGAATTACCTTTGAATACAAAATTTTAAATTTTGAAGTATTACATTATGTTATTTTATGATGACAAAATTGTGTTTTCCTCAATTTTTCAACACCATTACTAGCGGAGAGTTTCTAGAACCTATATATCTGAGTTTCTAGAA
>JAYMSU010000432.1:0-14165 GCA_036897765.1 Erodium chrysanthum | reverse complement strand
TGGGTTCTTGTTGTTGTTCACAAAGTGTGTTTCAAATTACATTTATATTGAAGAAAACAAAAACGGAGCATCAGAAAAGTAAGTGAGTGAGTGTCTCATTTGAACCATTTTTGTTACTAATTTTTCATAAACAACTAACAAGTATAACAGGAAAGAAACAACTCTATGGGACAGTGATCAATGGGTTCAACCTCCGGAGATCAGAAGCCTCGATCTCTACGAGACATTAATCACTCAAAAGGGGTTCTGATCCATCTTTAATCAGCATCCTCAGTATCATTTGTGTAGTTGATGCATCGCCAGAGAACCCATTATCAATAGCTGTTCCAAGAAGTTGCAGTACCTTCACTATTTGATTATTCCGACCGAATCCTCTGATCATAATGTTGTAAGAGAAATTATCAGCGACACAGCCATTCTCTTCCATTTCTTTGAACACCGATTCAGCTTCTTTTATAGATCCTTGTTTACAAAGACCGCGCATAAGTCACATTGGGTTGCAATCCTTTTGCGGAGAGACTATAAAAAATCTCTCTTGCCATATTGAGTTTCCCAGCTTTACACAACCCATTAATCACAATGTTGTATTTGACAATGTCAGGAAAAATCCCACTATTTCCCATGTCATGAAGTAGTGCCATAGCTTCCAGGAGATGCTTGCTTACAATACCATAAGCTATTGCATCAAGAGGCACATGTTCAACTTGTATTTGATGAAGAAGTTGTTGTGCTGCTTGTTGATTCCTAGCCGTACAAAAACCGTTTATGAGAGTGCCATATTTTTTTTTTTTTGATCAGAGAGTGCCATATATAGCTATAGCTTTGCAATAGTATTTAATCCACTAAGGTTAGTGTTGTGTTTGTTGTAATATGTTCATCTTACAATCAACATCTGCTTACTATTTTGTGTGCTTACTATTTTATGATTGTACTTGTGACGATATGTCGATAGAATAGATGATAATATTTATCTTAATCTTTTAAGGGTGTATTAGAAGCCTAAAATGTGGTGGCTCATCATTTTAATTGTAAAAGCTTTGATCTTCTGTTTGCAAAAAAAAATTAAAACTTAACGGTACAACTTGCACTGGATTTTAGTTTAATGCATGAAATTGTAAAAGATGTAAACTTAATGATCATTTTTTGCAATTATTTCTAAGATTGAAGGCACTTTAGGGTTATAGTTAACTACTAAAAGGTTGACCTTTTAATATTGTGGAAATCATGCTCTGATACCACCTGTCAAGGACCGAGCCTAACAGGCACGTCCATAGACTCGGTCCGTGACAATTGGTATCAGAGCCTGATTTCTACAAATAAAGGTCAACCTTGTTAGTTGGCTGTAGTCTTGACCTTTATAAGTGGCTATTTCCTTCTATTTTTATTCGATGTGGGATTTGTATTCCTAACGGTGTATATAGTTTGCGCTTCAAGTTGACCCAAGACCCAAAGGCAATCTGGATGTTAAAACATGATGACGAAGCAAAGTATGAAATATTATATTTTGTGGAAATAATAATCTTAAAGTATAGAGTTGGATGATTATTTTGAACAATTTCATAACGATAGTTTTAACCATTTTTGTTACTAACAACTAAGAAGTATATAAGAAGTATAAAATATGCATCGAGGAGAAGGGAACATCAATGCTAACACCATATTGAAACAAGCATTTCGCTAAATATGCAAGATCAATGGCTTCAACCTCCGGAGATTCGAACCCTCGATCTCTACAACGAGAATTGCTCCAAAGCCTTGTAATTTATTGCTCCAATTCCATTTTGAACCTTCATCGGATCCTGCATCCCTACTTACCATTACCTTGTTTGCACGAGGATTGTAAAATCCATAAGCCTTGCATGCTAGAGCCATTCTCGTTGTATAAAAGTGCAAATCGAGTTCGTGAACTTTAAAGTGGTGCAGATCAGATATATGAAAAAAGAAGAAGGAAAATTGTATAAAAGTGTCATGAACTTTCAAGTTGATGCAAATCGGGTTCATTAACTTTAAAGTGGTGCAGATCCGATCTACAGGAAAAAACCAAACCATTGCGTGATCATTTTGAGAGATTTGCTGAAAGCTCTGAAGCAACGACAGAGCCTCTAAGAACAAACTGGGAGCTGGTTCCATTGCCATCAGATAAGAAGCATATAGGCCTGAAGTGGGTGTTTAAAACGAAAAAAAGGGTCTGAGGGACAAATTCTTCAACACAAGGCAAGATTGGTGGCAAAAGGTTATGCTCAACGTGCAGGGATTGCCTTTGATGAAGTCTGTGCTCAATATGTGCTCATGTTCATGACCACCATTGTCATAGGTTATGTTTCAATTTCTGTGGTTTTTACATAGATGTCTCGTAGTGATCTTTGCTTGTCGGGCCATTTAGTTGGTGTGGTGATGGAACTTGCTGGCAAGTTTGTTCCTCAAACGTTTCTGGACCTGCATCTTGATCAGAACTCATATACACAGTGAAAGTTTCATGCCTCTCACTGTTGTTTTAATCTTGTTATAATAGGTGAAGTAGACATGTAAAATTGCTGATTCTGATCATGATGATGATCGAGAATTGGTCGATTTCATTGAAGATGATGACATGGTTGCTTGTGATTGTCCTGCTTCGTCGTCATCACATGATCATGATCGTGAAGACCAACTCTTCTTGTGTTCCATGTCCTCCAGATGGGTTTTGGGATTTTTCGGCTGATCATCCGATGATGAACGTGCAAGGATCCACTGTTTGGGTATACAAAGAATATGCAAATACTTTGTATCTTTTCTTCTTCTTCAAGAAACTGTTTGGGTCCCCCAAGTAATAAATAACAGGTTTGCAAGGGCATTTTTGAACAAATTTGTAGGCATATAGCCGGAAACAATGATTCAATGACAAGGAGGGAACATGAAGGATTTAAGGTAGAACATGAACACGAGTTCAAATACTGATGTGAATAATTTTATGGGTATATAACAATAATAAGTGGTATATAACAATAATAAATTTAATGTTTATTGCTTCTACATTCATTTCAAAATAAGTAGATTCACGTTATTAGTGTAATTTCAATTTCACATATCTACTTATGTAACATCATTATTCAATCAGCATAAAGTTCACTTTTCCATTAGTCATTGTTACTTCTTTTGTATAAATGTATGGCAAATGGAGAAAAATTGAATAATTTTCACAAAAAGAATAAATAATTAAAAAAAACAAGCAAAGCATCGACCAACGAGTTTAACAAAGCTATTTCCCCCTCTTGCCGGCCCTTTTCCGGTCGCTCTCCTAGTTGGATTGTTTCTATTTCCCCCTCTTGCCATTGTACTTGCTCTTAGGATTTATGCATGCCGTCATGAGGAAGGAAGAGGTAAAACCGTATTCAAAAAAAAAAAACAAAAAAGAGGTAAATCCGCAAGTCCAGATGATCTTGCGCAACACCAAGAATGAAATATAAACTGCATAAAATTTCCAGTCATATCCACCAGACATCAAGTTTTGAGTTACATACCAGTGAGTTTCACGGCCCAACATTTAAATTCTTGCAGGCTCGTCATGGTTTTCCAGTATGCAATTAGTCATGAGTAGGCTATCAATCATTTGAAGGTAAATATCACAGTCAAAGGTATGTTCACTCAGTGACAATGTATCATACATGAAGCAAAGTTCCAAGTAATAATCAAATAAATGTATGTAGTTCTTGAAATCCTCATTTTCAACTTATACAAGTCAAAATCTGAGTAATAATCTAGCAGGTGCCTGAGAAGATTCAGAGCATTGTTCCCTACTGATGTGGAGCAACAAGTATACCCAGAAACAAAGAATAAATACGAGGGAATGGCGCACTTGGGTGAGGATAAATATTGTACAGGATGCCTATTTTACAGAAAACTTACCTTATTTTTTACTTGTAAATCTTACCCCTACACATTTATATCCCCCAATCCAGCCACTTTTACACCACCTGGAACATCTGATCTCTATATTGGAGGGCATTCAGAAACTTTCTGGATATATGTCTGTCACTATACACATCCATTGTTCTTCCCGTGTTGAGGTTAGTTAAACTTCGGGACCAGAAGCGAATAAGCTAACAAGGCCTCTGAATACCTGAGCTGACAGTTTGTGTGCTTTAAAGAGCTCGCCATCCACATTCCACACACTCTCTTTACCCACTGAAGTAAATGTAAATGCTGAGGTCTGCACATTACATATACGTAAAATAGTCACACAAAAGTAGAAAGAGTATGCATTATTCAACAAAACAGTGAGAAAACATGCCTTGTGATGCTCCACAAACTCAAAGTTCAAAGGATTTCCACCTTTTCTTGCAAGCTGGGTAAGGTGCCTGCAAGTGTCAGTCAACCAGAAACTCAGATACCATGAGGTGTCTCATCAATTCAGCATATTCGAGGCTCTATTACCTACCATAAATATAAAGAATGAGAACAGTCCTTGATCAATATGAGATGAAGAAACCCATCTGAAAGGTGTGCATCAGCCACAAGCCCATCAGGTGCTCGCTCATTTCGGTTTGAAATCACAGCAGCACCAATGCTAAGAAAACGGCCCTTTGTTGTTGACCACTTAGTTTCTTCTGGATGAGCGGGATTTGCATTGCAAACTGTGCAGTTTACACGGCAGATCAGTCTTTCACACTTTGGAGCCCACAAGGCTTGTAGCTTACTACCTAGACGACCTTTCTCGCGTTTGGTGTTCGACTTCTCAGCTTCATATTCTAGATAGGATACTTCTGCCTCATACGACCTGAATTAAATACATGAAAAAATTGTATGACCATCAAAGAGTAATTGTGTGAAGTATAAACTATTAAACCCAAAGCAAGGAAGAGGAATCATGGAAAGTAAACCACAAATATATTGGACATGAAGAAAGAAACATTTTTTTTCATCTATTAGCTATGTGAATTGTTCCTTAAAAAAAGTCCCAATATGCTCTACAATGTGTCAAACCAGTCCTTGTACTTTCATTTGTTCCAAAATAGTCCTTGTAGTCTCCAAACATAATAATTGTTTTTAGCAGCTTTTAAACGTATCAAGATTTTTGGGTCAAGCCCCCGATCATATAGTAGGGAGCTCCATTTTTGCCACTTGGCCCAACAGAAGTTGGGAGAGGGAGATAAATTAAGAAGAAAGAGGTACCAGTGCTGAGACCCAACCCTGACCCCCAAATCACAAGTGGGAAAGCAAGCTTTAGTATGTGATAGTTGTTATTTGCCACATGGTACCACATCATCGCCATGTGGACAGTATACGGATTAAATCAGAACAATTTTGGACGGTACATGGACAAAGAAGGAAATAAGGAATAACTTTTAATCGTATAGGACAAAATTGGAACAAATAAAAGTACAAGAACTAGTTTGGCACATTCAAAATAGTATGAGGCATATATCAGGAAAACATTTACATACTTAGAAGAATACCTGTGTTTGAAGAACACTTTTGTTCCTGAATAATCATAACGTTTGGGACCCATCCAGCGGAACTTTTCACTCTCTGTTATGACATCACCATAAAACCCATATCTGATAACATTAAACAGATACATTCAGATGAAAACATCCCTAACAAAACAGTAGATGAGGCTCCATTTAAAAATAAATGAACTATGTGTTAACATGTTTTCACATGTGTTACCAATTACAATTTGGCCATCTGAATATAAGTTTCCCTAAAAAGTCCAAACTCTATAATAGTGTCAACTTAGAGGTCTAGATATGAGTGCTGACAGAAGCTTTAGAACTTGATACAAACAGATATAAATGTGGCCCACCAAGAACACAAACAATATCTGCTATTAAAACCTTTTAGCAGGAATGTCTCATGGAATTTTATTATTGGTAGCGAGAAGAAAGTACCCGGCAAAAGAAGCTGCATAGCGTACAAAAGATTCAATCTGCGAAGTAGGTGTTTCTTTCCATCTTACAATGTGAGCAATATCGAGGCAAATTCTTTTACCTAGGACAATGTGCAGTGCTGATGTCGTAGGATCTCTAGTTCCAGTTGTACTGAAAAAGATAAATTTGATATACTCATGAAAACCACAATCATTTAGTTTCCTACAGATTCTTGGTATAAAATGAATAAACTGACAAGCAAGGGAATCATGAGCATGTAGATAATGGAAAACATTCAATTCACTTTGTTGATATGGTGTTTGGTACTTAAGTAAAATAGATGGCAAAGTAAACAGGACCTGTCTTTCAAAAAAGCAAATATGACCTTATGGACAAATGAGATGTGCAATTTGAATAATTAGTTGGAAAACTAGTAGTTTCAACTTTCAACAATCATTTCCAGGCTAAGGTCCAAAGATGATTCAACCGGCTTTCATCCTTATTGGACCAGTAGTCTGACTGGATCTATACAAGTAAAGGATCGATAATGCATCTATGGCCCAAGAATTCACCAGGAAAAGCCAATTATCTATGACATGTAACCAGTGGGCCCAGCCAATAGTGCTTCACGGCCCAAAGAAGCCCAAAGGAAAAGGCTAATGGGACAAGTTTCAAGCAAATTGTGTCAAATACAAAGAAATGTTAAGCATAGTGATCTTTGAACAAGTAAAGTCTGTCATTGATTTAGTTTCCACGGTATCATAATTTTCTTGCTGGCATGGAATATAACATGTCAGTAGAAGATTATTTTTACACAAACGAGAAGTGCTGTTCATAATCTTGCCATTCTATAACAAATAATAATTAATAAAGCAAAAAGCACAAGCTTATCCCTAACATTATTCATGGATAAACAACACTATGGAAAAAGACTTGTGTGATGTATTATACCCCTAAAAGCTATAAGATGCAGTCAGAAAAACAAGGCTTTCACATACAAATGAAGCTGATTCTAGTAATCATTCCACAAATTTAACATTTTACTAAAACACCCAAATAATTGGTTAGAAGGACTTATAGAGGGTTACATGGTGTAGATAATTGAAGCAAGAGGATATTTGGCAACCGGTTCAGTTCAAACTAGTTTTTTTGAACCAATCTTATGAGCTGGTTGAGCTGTTCTATTTAAACTAAAAGTTATCACATGATACTGATATTTGAGTCTACCAAGCAGAAATTTTATAATGGCTCCCAAAGTGCCTGGTCTAAATGGTTTTATGACCTGCTAAACACCCCATACCTTCGTAAGGTACATGATTTACTAGGTCAAGACTGAAGTTTATACAAATTCTTTATCGCCCCTAGCCACAATCCACTTCTTTTTTGTTCTCATCGCCATTAATGGAACTTCATGGTTCTAACAAATATTCTTAACTTCACCTCTCCTGAGTTCATAATCACTAATTTGGAATGTGAATGATGTGTGTTTTTACCATTTGCCTTTTACTAGTGAGTGTGAATAACTAACAGCATATCTCCTATAGCTATTGGATGATGAAACAAGCATATAAAGGAAACAACCATGCCTCAGGTAACAAAGCAAGATATAATATAATTAAGAAAATACCAAATCACAACGGCATCAGTTGAACCTGAAGGAATGAGTCCGAGTCTAAACTGTCCATTGAGGAGGGGAAACTCAGGATCTTGATCTGCTGAGTTGTCACATAGATTAAAAAAACAGTTTTCAGGTGCTATTAGTGTGTAGCAAATGTTGATATGATCAACCACCTAACTAACCTGTGCTGCAAACACCGCCACCATTTCCTGTAATTTTAACCAAATTAAACATCACATAACCACAGTTACAAATTTAATCTAGAGCTTGCCTTGTGGACAATAACTTATCAAGTACAAACTACTAATTAAAATTGATTAACTTGAATCATAATTTCCTGAACCTGAGAGAAGAGGTGATTCGTCTTCAGGCCGAGATGATTTATCAGCATGTGTTTCATTCGGATTGCAAACTGATTGAACAAAATCGGCAGGGGCTGGTGGATAAGTAGCTTTATGCCTTGACAAAAGAAGTCCATTAAGGATTTCATTGAAGAAACCATCACCACCCTGAACATAATCAATTAGATTTAGATAATGACTGCAAATTAGATCAAGTATAGAACACTGAAGATACAAACTAGTGCATATATCTTAACACAGTATATAGCAAAACCATAGTCACAGATAGAAAATGGGTTAAATTTCCTCGACAATAGATGTCCATATGTGCTCTTGATACAGCTAAGTTTAAGTCGGTAGTTTCAGATAATGAGAAAACAAGTACTATGAGCAAAGTAACTATACATGGAATTTTCACAGAAATTACAAAATCCATACAAAAAAAACAATCAATATCACTAAGAGAATTTGAAACATATATATCACTTGGTTTCTACCACGCAACAAGGAATAGTGAAAAACTACATAATGATAAGGCATCATATAGATATAGGAACAATGCTCTCATTGCCATATAAGAAGATGTTGATAGGCAGCTCTAATACTAGACTGACAAAGTACGAGATTCTATAACTTTGGCAACTAGTAGCATAAAACTAGTTAGAGTTATGAGGATGAAAAAGATAGCATAAAATTTGTTAAAATTAAGAGAATGAAAAAGGTAAAAGTTGAGAGACTCTGGTACGTACAACAGCTACAACGCCGTCATAAGACCCGAGCTCCTTGGTTGTGGTAGATGCCATCACATCAAATGCATGTCCTGCCCTCTCTGTCACAATAACCTAATGGAGTCAGAAGTAGCTATTAGGTTTAGACAAGTGATTGATTACAATTATACGTATAATTCAAACAATACATTTTATATTTGATATTACCGCTCTTCACTGAAACAATATACAAAACAGAAAGTATGACCACATGGCACGTATATGAAACAAAATCATGTTCTAATAATACTTAATGTTTGGAGGAATTCAAACTTAAGCTCAGAACTCTTACGCACCAAAAACACATATTCTCCCAGCTCGCTAGTCAAGGGGGTGAGAGAGCTAAACTAGAAAAACTAATTTGATCATCATCACTTCATAAAAAGAGGTGAGAAGATGAAGAACTCACATAATTGACATCTTTCTGATGTCAATGTTTCGAAGTGGATAATTTTGAGCATGTAAAGTACTGAAATATTTTAAAAAGTGATTGCCTTTATAGTCGCAATGCGAGAAAAACCAAGATCGAACTATCTAATTGACCTAGAAATATTCATGAGAATTTATTCCAACAGTTGGTACAAAAATGGATAAAGAAGTTACAGGATGGGTATGCTAAAAAATTACCTTTGTTTTCACCTTAGCACGCAAAAATATAGGAGCTATACTTTCCCAAATTATACAGCCATTTCCTTTCCCACTCCTTGGATGTATAAGAACCTACCAATCAAAAACCATATCTGAAAATATATTACTGAAACTTGATGTCCATCTCCATTGACAGAGACAAAGAACAGATAAATTCAAGAGAAGGATCCAACCAGTTAAACAACTGACAACACACCAGAAGATTCTTTGGTCTTCCCATTTCCCTGTTCAGTGAAGCATTAATTCGATCGACCCACATCTGGCATATCTCCAAATCCTTGTGGCCAAAAGTGTACACAGCAAGGACCCAAAGGCAAGGCTGACTCCTAGACCTTTGGAAACTGTGAACTGTAAAGCGGTGCATCTGCAGCCGGGCAGAGAGATGTGTGGCTTCATTAGAATAGTGAACATATGAGGGAGCAAAAAGCACAACCAAAATCAGGAATGAGATTAAACCTCGGCATCATGAGTCTCGTGATTCAAAAGGCGCTTTCCAGCATTTGAAATATTTGATTCATGAATTAATCCATAGTTTATGGACTCTGCAGCATAGACATCAGAGAACTTGATCCTGCTTGGAACTTTAGGGAAAAGCTCAATTCCCAAACAATTTGGTTTAGCCTGTTAAATACACAGGAAAGGCCATAAGAAATTGGAAGAAGTAGTATTCGATCAACCTAGCTAGTTAACACTAAACACACGATACTTAATTGGGATATGGCGAACACAAAAACAGCCTCCACTGTTTTGGGGTCCACGGAAGGCCATTATGCATACAGATACTTTATGAAACTTCAGGTATCAATTAGGAACTAAACTCAGCTCAACAAATCCATAAAGAAGACACAGAAGAAAGAAGCTTTATCGACTAAACTGAACCTGTCATCTCCATAGCAGTACTTCCCCACCCAAAAGAAGACGAAGAAAAAAACAGCTTTCTAACTTAAACATCTACAGATGACCATTTCTAGAATAATCAATCCCATTCTTGCTAAAAATTAGTACAATCCACAATAACATTTCTAATTCATCAAAATACTCAATCTAAAAACTACATCATCAAGGAATGTTCTCAATCTGATAAAGATCAGCATTAACACATTTCGCCCAAAAAAACACTAATCAAACATAATTAGCTAAGTTCCCTTAAAAAAAAACTAACATTAGAAGTAACAAAGAAAATACTTACGGTATCGACGGGTTGAGCTAATTCCCAAGATAACCCATCTGAATTAAGGGTCAGAATGACTTTTCCGACATGATCCAACAACAGGTTGGAGCTGAACGCCGGCGATTCCTGGTCAGACTGTGAATCTGCCTCAGATTGATACTGATCTCCGGTCAATGGGTCTTCTCCGTTTCCATCCATTAACGATAACGTATTTAAACTATGCTTTAACACGAACGACGAAATCAAATAAAAACAAAGGACTGAGCTTTTCTGGGAAAAATCACAACTCGATGCACGGCGAAACTCAGCTGCAATTTAACAGTCCTATGAACGAAGAAGATGGAGATGGAGATCTAGCAGATAGCACTAAAACTGGAAAAGGCACTGAGATGTTAATGAACTGAGAAATTTATGGCGTCTAGAGTTCGATTCCAGAACCACCTCGATCGGTACCTAACCCGCAAGCTCGAATTTGTTCAATTTATTTTTATAAATAAATAATTAAAACCACTGAGGAGTGACGTCACCATCAGAAAGGTGACGTCGATAAATAATTTTAAGAAATTGTTTGTAATAATAATATTTGAATTCCCATTATAAAAAAATTGAACAATTTTCCCATTATTTAGATACTAATTAAATCATAGATATGTGCTTCCAAAATAAACATTGAATTATAATTATTTTCACTGGAGAGCATTTTTTGGACAATCCAAGGTTTTGCTGAACAAGATCATCAAAAGAAATACATACAGATAGATACATAGTTGCTAATATGTTGTTGCTAAGTTGCAATGGTTGGCAGTTTGGAGGGTCACTATATTATGGCAGCACTGTAAAAATCTTGACATCATCCATTTCTGGACTCTTGACAGAGTATTGAAATGTCCATCCATGGCAAGCACCGGCATGCACGCCATTCTTGTTGATGGCCAAGACTGCTCCAACAAAATCTGGGAATTTGCTTGTGATTCTTGATATTGCATCCTTAGCAGCAAGGCTTGGTTCCATTCCCAGTCTCATACTCTCTACAACTTGATAACTGAAATCAGATAGAAACAAAACTTGACATTATCAAAGAACATATCCAAGTTTAAAACAGCAGAAGGTTTATTCTATTTCATGCTAAAGCTGAGGGAGGACCAAGAAACTTTTTGAATTCCAATACTGATCATCTTGGAGATCATGCTAAAATAGTGACTTGTTTAGTGGTTAAGTACCATGGAAGAAAGCGCATCATGATATCCCCATCCCCGGTTGCACCACAAGCACCAACTTCATCATCAGCATAAGCTGAAGATCCTGCTATGGGACCATCACCTACCCTGTTGTAATTGTAATGGAAGAAGATCCAATCAATGGTCTCAAAAATGTAAGGACTCGAGCAGCAGCAACATTAAATCAATTCACTATTCCTAGGCAGAGGTTCATTTCATCATTTGCACAACTTGAACCGAATGAGTAACATATACAATCAGCACAAAAATATTTTTCCAGAACAATAATTTCAGATTGGTATGCTGATAAAAAAGTAGGTTTTGTTATATATATTTGATTCAGATAATAAACCAATATTTTGCATGGTTAAGTACAAGAAAGTAATCCTCTTTGTCTACTCTATCCTCGTTATCTTTGTAATCTTTTCAATCTATGGAATCATCATAATATTTGCCATTCTAACATAACTAAACCAGTTAAGTACCTAACTTGGACATGTTCTAACTATTAGTGTTCATGTTAACCTTACCTGCCAGGAATCTTGAAAGTGGCTCCATTAGTTGATGTACCAACAGCAATGTGCCCCATCTAGCAAATAAATAAATTTGGTTAGATATAAGAAAATAACCAAATGAACTACGTTTTCTTAATCAAGTATCAACTTACTTTATCAAAGACAGCCATGGATATGGTGTCATGGCTGTGAAGACCGACACGAGATGATTTAGATCCCATAGCTTCTATGGAAATGGCCTTGGGACATGTCCCTTCATCAAACCCTAAAGAGGCCTTTGGATGATAAGGGCCACAACTACCCATAGGAAGTACATTTTTTCGAAAATTAGGTTGGCAGTGGTTTTCTTTCCATTTTTTCCACTTCCCCATAGACTCTGATGAGCTGAGATTTGTGGGTCCGGGAAGACCCATTGATATTGCAAAGGCCGAGGCTTGCTCCCCAACAAGCAAAGTGTGTTTGGTATTTTGCATCACTAATTTTGCAGCTCTGATTCCATCTTTTACATACCTCATGGCAGCAACAGCTCCAACCTCCATTGTCACCTATGCATGTCCTTGCCAAAACAAAAAATAGATTGCCATTTTTTATGTACAAGTACAGAAAATTATTATAATAACGAATGCTGATGAAAGGAGCATGTCATAGTCATTTACCGCATCCATGATTAAAGCATCAATTGTAGTTTCACCATTTTCATCTGGACTTCCACCAGGTCCCACTATTCATAACAAATTCACATTATTAAGGAATTTCATGATTAATTACCTCTACTACAATAATATACATAGTCTGACATGTAAATATCAGGAGTGAAGTGTGAAACTATGAAATGTTATTAATATTTTAAGCATGTTTTTCCACAGTAATATAGATAGAGAAACTCTTAATCATCAATAAATTGTTTAAAGAAACAAATATATTATGATCTTGGAACAAAAGACACTTAGATAGGTACTGACTTGAAATCATACTATAATTTCAGAAACTAACTTCCCAAGTTTCTTTGTTCAATAGAAGGGACTTCTGAGAAAGATAGTAACTATCTGACAAATCAACATATTTCTGTATCCGAGGAAGTTCTGCTCCTAGTAAATAGTGAACATTATGATAAGAGAAATATCTTCTGTATTCCTAACACTTAAACCAAAAACTTTTAAGATCCCTTCATCAGTTTCATTATTAAGTTCTTTGTCTGAACAGAATAGATCTCTTGCGTATAAAGCAAAAATATGTGCCAAATATTTCAGTGCATGTCATAACTCAATCCATGGTTTAGCTCACAATTGCAAGGTATATCACTAACCAATTAGTACTTAGTATTGCATTACTTCTTGAAGTAACAAATATCAGTAACCAGAGAAAAAAAAAAGTTCCTACTCTTTCTCCTAGTGTCAACTTCATTCAGCAAAAGCACAGAGGATTTCTCCGTGTTAGACTTGCTCTTAGGTTCTCTTTGTGAGAACGTCTTAATCAAGAGTGTAAAAAAGAACTAGATGCTAGTCGGAAGGATAAGACATCTTCAAATTAATAGGACTTATATTTTTATATGTTTTTTAGATTAATTATTATATATACAATCAAAATAATAATAAAATTTTGAGATACATAAAAATAAAAATTCGATATGTATTACACTAACATATATATAAAAAATAAATGGCAATATATTTTACTGTGTATATGAAATCGATCTGGTATCCTAAAAATCCTTGCATAGGTGATTGTCTAGACCAGTTTTTAGAACATTGACCCATCCAGTCATACTAAAAAAAACATCAATACACCCTGTTACATAAAATCATGTTCATATTCTAAAAAATTTCACATATATGATCAACATATCCGATTTTTAGAACGCTGGTCTCAAATGATCTACATGAACAAATAAGTTCGAGCTCCAATAGATTAAGACATTGTAAAATAAATTGTTCTACTATCATGTAATCTTTAATAAGACATAAAATTAGGGGTGGGCACATTTGTCCCCTGAACCGGCCTAACCGCCAAACCAGACACAGTACGTGTCGACGAGTCGA
>JAYMSU010000431.1:0-14174 GCA_036897765.1 Erodium chrysanthum | reverse complement strand
CGTCCCAAGTGACTGGGTGGACGGCCTGCAATGTCTGCACCGACTTCAACCCCCCAAACCCGATGAAATTGGGTCGTCACCTCACTTATGGATTGTGGTTGCTCTACACGCGTTTTTGGACCTCATTGACGATAAGACCGCATCGAGTAGTTTTGGCGTGGCTCCGCACGTTGTAGGGCCATGTTTTAAATTGATTGTGCTACGGGAACTTCTTGGAAATGAGATGCCAAGACTTGTTCACATACAAACCACTGTAACCACTCCATCTCAGAGCTTGACTTAATGGTCACATCTTTGAATGCTTTCACAGTCTCTTCCAAGAAGGACATAGTTATGCTTCAAAGTAGATATTGAAAAACAAAAAAACAAACTCTTCCCAATTTTGTTTCCATGGCCGAAGCTGTAGTGTCCTTCCTTGTGGAAAGGATCGGCGACCTCCTAATCGAGAAGGCCCAATTGTTAGCCGGCGTCAACAAGCAAGTGCAGCAGATGCAGACCGAGCTCAAGCGCATGAGATGCTTCTTGAAAGACGCAGATCGCCGGCAACACCAAGACGACAGCATCCGAAACTGGGTCTCAGAGATCCGAGAAGTCGCCTACGACGCCGAGGATGTCATCGAAACATTCCTAGTCAAGATTGCTTCCCAAGAAACATCAAAACCCCCCAATTTCCTCAAGAAACACGCATCAATCTTCACCAAAGGAAGAACAATACTCGACGTTGGGACCCAAATCGAGGCCATCAAGAACAAGATCGCCGACCTCACAAGAAGCCTCCAAAGCTACGGCCTAAACGCCGTGAAAGAAGGAGAGAGTTCTGCCGAGAGGCAGAGGCAATTGAGATGGTCTTATTCACATGTGGTTGAAGATCACATAGTGGGGTTTGAGCAAAACATTAAGGACTTAGTGGCACAGCTCGTTGATGAGGAGAGGAATTGTGGGTTGGTCTCGGTTTGTGGTATGGGTGGTTTGGGCAAGACCACTCTGGCGAAACAAGTTTACTTCCATGGCGAGGTTAGGCGCCATTTCGATGGGTTTGCTTGGGCTTACATATCTCAGCAATGCAAGAGAAGAGATGTGTGGCTAGGGATTTTGCTCAAGCTAATCACTCCTTCCAAAGAGGAGAGGGATGAGATTCTTAAGATGTCGGACGAGGAGCTTGCTAAGAAGCTTTACTATGTTCAGAAGGATTTGAGATGTCTTGTGATTCTTGATGATATTTGGAGCACTGAGGCTTGGAATGCTTTGAGCCCTGCTTTTCCGGTCAGGAAAGGAGCTAGCAAGATCTTGCTCACTACTCGTAACAAGGAGGTGGCTCTTCATGTTGATCGAGGAGGGTTTCTTCATGAACCCAAGTGCTTGACTGAACAAGAGAGCTGGGAGCTGTTTCAGAAAAAGGCATTTCTTAGAGGAGATGTTGCAGGTAATTTACTTAGTCTTAGTACTAGTGTATTTGAAGTTGTGTTCCCTCAATTTATTATCTCAGTATAAGTATCAGTTTGATTGCCCATTGGGAGACCTTTCTGACCAACTTGAGGTCAGAAGTTCAAATCTCAGTGGATCATCTGTTTAGAAGTAGGTGTGAAGTGAAGTAACTTAAGCTAGATAGCAGGAAATCCTAATCTAACCTAGTTAAGCTAGATAGTAGGAAATCTTAATCTAATCTAGTTTAAACTAATCAGAGGTTAACCCCTTACCTATCTCTATGCTCAAGCGGGTGAACCATTGAGATCCAAACCCTTGGTCTTGAGGGGTGAGAGAAAACGGGTGATCAATTGTGATTCCCCTGACCTTGAAAAGGTGAGAGAGCTCACTTCACCACCAGATTAACTTCAGTAGGCATCAACTGATTTTCATATTATGAATTTGCTATAACAACTAAGCCATAGATGAAATTTCTTAGGTGCTAATGATACTATCAGAAGTTCCTTCACATTGAGAATTCTCACTTCGTTTAAAATCAATGGTTACAATTTTGATTGTAGTTTATAGTTTCTTATATATCTCAGCCATTTAGAAACAAAGAAACTGATATACACCCATTTATTGTGGCCAAAATATTGATTTGGTTCTCTCTTTTGTAGACATAACACTAAACAATGACAAGGAGATGTTAGGGAGAGAGATGGTTAAGAGATGTGCAGGTTTACCACTGGCCATCGTTGTGCTGGGAGGACTTTTGGCCGCCAAAGAGACACTAGATGAATGGGAAATGGTGCATAGAAACATCACATCTTACCTGAGAAAAGGCAAAGGCCAAGATCAGAACTCAACAATCTCAGAAGTACTGGCCTTAAGCTACAATGAACTGCCATACCAGTTGAAGCCATGCTTTCTTTATTTGGGACACTTCCCTGAGGACTTTGAAATACCTGTGAAGAAACTGATCCGGTTATGGGTAGCAGAAGGCATAGTCTCTTTACTACAGTCTGAAGTAGAGGTGGGAGAGACTATGGAGGATCTTGCAGAGCGCTACATAAACATTTTGATCAGTAGGTGCATGGTTCAAGTGGGAACAATGGGGTCAACTGGAAGCATCAAGACTTGTCGCCTCCATGACCTTATGCGTGACCTGTGCTTGTCCAAGGCAAGTGAGGAAAATTTCCTTTGCATCATTGGAAATAAAGCAGTGAATCATTCTTCATCAATGGGGAGAATCCGAAGGGTCTCTGTCTTCTCAGATCATTATGTTCATGGGTTTGTTCCTCCTGCATTAAAAAAGAATCATCGCCTGAGATCTGTTCTTTATTTTCAAGAGAAGAAGCAAAGGATAGAAGATTGGAAACTACTGAAGCCTCTGTTTGAAAACTTCAAATTGCTCAAACTCTTAGAGCTTGAAGGGATTAAAGGATTGAAAGGAGCTTTGCCTGAAGAAGTAGGTAGCTTGATTCAGTTGAGGTTCTTGAGTTTGAAGAGAACTCGTATACTCGTGATCCCATCATCTATAGGCAACTTGAGGTACCTGCAGAGCCTGGACTTGAGAACAGTGGGCAAAGTGAGTTGGGAATCAACTGCTCAAGTGCCAAATGTGATCAACAAGATGGAACAGTTGAGGCATCTGTATCTTCCAAAATGGTGCTGTAATGTGACTGATAAGTTGGATTTGGCTAACTTGACCCACTTGCAGACACTAGTGAACTTCCCTGCAGACAAGTCTGATGTCAAAGACCTTATCCAACTGACCAATCTGAAGAAACTGGTATTGAATGATCCACGACACTTTCAAGAGTTTGTAGAGATCTTCAGACCGAAGAACAATAAATTGGGCCGCCTTAAGTCTCTCTCATTAAAGACTGATACTCTTTCATTTCCTGATGTGATAGTAGACTTAACACTATTACTATCCGGTTGTCCTCGTCTGCACAAGCTTCATGTAGAAGGGCAGATAGAAAAGCTCCCAGGACATCTCCACTTTCCTCCAAATCTTTCGAAACTAACTTTATGGGGGTCTAGACTTGCAGAGGATCCTATGCCAGTACTAGAGAAGCTGCCTAACTTGAGGTATTTTAGTGGGTGGGAAGTGTTCACAGGAAGCAAAATGGTGTGTTCTAAAAAAGGTTTCCCAGAAATTAGATCACTGCTTCTCAGAGGCTTGCCAAACTTAGAGGAATGGACAGTTGAGGAAGGAGCCATGTCAAAGCTCTCTAACTTGGGGGTTGCAGATTGCAACAAACTGAAGATGACTCCAGATGGATTCATGTATTTGAAGTTCTTGTCTGAAGTGGAGGTTAAATGGATGTCTACAGCATTCAAGAAGAGACTCCAAAAGGATGGAGAGGATTTTTCCAAAGTGGAACATGTGCCTTCCATTGTGTTCCGGAACTGAGGACAAGTTGTACCAGGTCAGATATCATTTGTTGCTTGTACTATAAGGGATAAATTGTGTGACAGAATATTTAGATCTTAGGTTGTAATGTAATCATCTTTTCTTGCATGCAATATTGTAAAAGATTTGCAGAAATAAATAACAAAAGTGGCGGTCTTACGGTGAAATGCAACCTCTATGCAGTTCCAGTCAGAGAAAGTTGCTTCAATTGTAATCTGATATTGAATACTGTGAAGTCTTGAGTTTTAAATAAGCCAAAAATCCAGATGTTGCCTGTAAGAGGAAGTCAAGAAAACAATTGTTAATAAGTTTTACAAGAAACTAGGCTATGTAGTTTCATTGATCTACATTAAAGAACTCAAGTTAGAATCTAGGGATGCTCAAGAAATCTAATAAAGACCTACCCAAGTTGGAGATCTGAGCTAACTTTCTAAGCATCTGAAAGATCTGAGGTTACACAAATGGTAGAGACGATGCAAAGAAGAGAGAGACCCATCTCAGAAATGCAGAAACAGGCCTCATCCAGGCCACAAAAATGCCTCCCTGGAGGAGGCCTTCTTTCAACTATGTTATGTTTCATCTTCCTCATCACTCTCTTCACTTTCTTCATCTTTGGTTCCAATACTTACTATCCTCAGTTCACGTTCCCTAACATGGTGACCTGCAACTCCTCTTCCCAAATTGGTGTTCTACCGAGCTCCATCAAAAGTCAACTCTCCACTCTTCAGGCCAAACTCGGAGTCTTGCTGCAGGAATTGCATACAGGGAGTCCAGAGTCAAGAGCAGTTGCCAAGTTTTCTGATCAAGTTCTTAACATTGCTGTATCACTGGACAAGTTTGCAGAGTCTCTGTCGGGTCACTACAGCAACACTCCTATTGGGAGTGATCAGATGAGCAATGTTGATGAAGATTTCAGTGAGCCTGAAGAAAGTGAAGCTGAAGACGGAATGAGAGGAGCAATAGCATTCAGATCCGGAGAGCTTCATAACTATACTTCACCAAAACCAAACAGGCTAATGGCAAAGAAAAACTTTCTTGGAGTTGAAGCAGTGAGTCCATCAATAGGGCTGGCTTGTGCTCACATGTCATCTATTGTGGATCGCTACATGAGTTACAAGCTTTACAGTACATGTCCTGATGATCAACCTGTTGCTCAGAAGCTCATAGCCAATGGCTGTGATCCACTGCCAAGAAGGAGGTGCTTCTCAAGAACACCTCCTCATTACAGTAAGCCATTTGCTATAAACTCATCTCTTTGGACTCAGCCTAGTGACGTCAACATCTTATGGAACCAATATAAATGCAAACACTACAGTTGCCTTGTTTCTAGCCAAACAAGAGGGTTCTACAAATGTGCAGATTGCTTCAATCTTACCAAGCGGGGATGGGAGGTTCCAACAGACGAGTCTGCTTCAGCTGAGTTCACCATTGATGAAGTTCTTGGATTGAAACCTGCAGAGATACGAATAGGGTTAGACTTCAGTCCCACAACAGGAACATTTGCAGCAATAATGAGAGACAAAAATGTAACTGTAGCATCTGCTACCTTAAACTTAGGAGCACCTTATAATGAGGTCATTGCACTGAGAGGTCTCCTTCCTCTCTACATTTCAGTTGGCTCAAGATTGCCTTTCTTCGACAACACACTTGATATCATCCATTCAACTCTCTTCCTTGATGGCTGGATCGGAATGGAGCTCCTGCAGTTTGTGCTGTTTGATTGGGATCGTGTGCTAAGGCCAAAAGGAGTCCTCTGGATAGATCGGTTCTTCAGCAGGAAAGAGGACATGGGAATGTACCTGGAGGAGTTCTCAAGGCTTGGATACAAGAAGCTGCTATGGAGGGTAGTGCCAAAGATGGATAAACTTGGGGATGAGCTATTCTTTTCTGCTGTTCTGGAAAAGCCTGTTAGAAGTTAGAATCAACATTACAATGTAAAATAAAATATCACAATTCATTTATGATGCAGTGCATATGTATATCTGTAATGTATGAATGAGAGTAAAGAACAGAAGGTGAAACACATAACTATATCTTCTAAATCAAGCTCTTTATTGATCATCATCATGTGCACTTTATCCATGCAAATAGGAAAAAATACTTCCTACATCCTCAAATTTATTCGATTTCACAAAGAAATCATTAACAAAATCTAGTAGAAAGAATAAAAGCTAAGTAATCTAGTATCAGAAAGGTTGGTTCCCCAAGTGAAACAATCTTCTATATCTTTAGAGAATAACAAGGTTGGCACTTTATCTATTGTTTGTGGAGTTAGCCAGAAAAACAATCATCTATATCTTTAAAGCATCCATCTTGGAAGAATCCCAATCCCAACACTTGGCCATTCATTCGTATGTGAAAAGAAGCTTGTGAAGTAGACTTGTGATCATGCCATTTCATCCTTTGCACACAAGCGCTCTGAATGAACAAAAACAATAATACATGCTTTAGTCATCAATCCAAGGGTCTAATCAATTTAATAATAATAAGGATATAGCACTTGACTGTAAAGCTGAAGCACTCAAATTTAATAACTACGAAAAAAATTATTGGATACTTCGTTAACTCGTTATTCATCAAAGTGATTATTGATATACTTAAGAGCACTAGTGGAACAGAGGAGTACATACTCAGATATTCATAGGCTAAAATCATTGAGGTGCCCCACGCTGACATACTGAAGAACCTTGGACCCAGCCCTCTGTATAAACCTGTCCAGCCCTCATCTGCAATCAAGCCTTTCAAAACCTGCCTTGCACTATGTCTCTTTTCAAGCCCCATGACCTGTAATGCAGAAAATGAAAAATACAATTGAATTAAAGTCATATCAGTGAACAGTTGAGTCATGACAATCAGATGCAGGCTTGACAAAACGGTTTGACAGACCAAGCATTAGGTCAATTCTAAACTTAGTAGATTGGTAACCCGTTATTGTGGTTCGACACCCGATCTCCCCCTTCACTATATTACAGTGACACCATGTTGCTGAGGTGTGACAATTGGACAGACAACAATATCTACTTCACAAAAACACGGCTAATTAATCTTGTAAGAAAATATTGAAGAACTTCAAATTCAAGTATCATAACACAAGCAAATCCAGCGGTCATATAATTGGTAAGGAGGCCAATATGCTGATAACAAGTAGACCTGAGAAGTACCTGTAAGCGTGTCTTAATAGTATCCAGTGGGGTTGTGATGCAGGATGCAGTTGCACCAGCAACAATTCCTCCAAAAGCTTGTACCATAACTATCTTCGACTGGCTAGGTGTAGTTTTATCAGTCTCGGTGGCATGGCCTAAAAGCCTGTCGATAATATGAGATGGTTAAAGATTAAAAAAAAGAAGCAAATTAGTCCACTGAATGCTAGAAGGCACAAAATATTAATGTAATGCTAAATAAGTTTCTAAAAAACTCAATGTAGCTACTAAATATACTATATATGCAATATGTATGTTCAGCAAAAAAACTGGTAAAACCTTATAATTGTGTATATGCTCCTAACATAATTACATCAACAGAAAACAAACAAATGTCTCACTTCCAGATGAGGCGTTGGCTTGAACCATAGCTTGCCCACCACACGGCACTAGATGGAGAATAAGTCATAACAGATAGACCAAACCCTCTATATAATCCCCGAATGCCATCAGCCTTTATAATCTTGCGTGCAACATCCAGACCCCCATTATATTTTGCATGGCCTGAGTAGCCTTGCACCATCAACTTCTGGCTCACCTGAAGACAGACACAACATTTGAAGATCTTAGCATCTTCATACACAACATTCTAAGCCAATTTGTTAAACTCATATCAGCATTGCAAAGTAAATCCTCGAGAATGTCGTTGATCGAAGATAGTGACAGAGCAAACATTTGGTCTATATAAATCATGACCGAAAGGGAAAAATCATATGGAGAAAATATCACATATTTTGTAGAATATGTGTCATCTACACCAAGTGAGAGCTCAGTAGAATATGTGTCATCTACACCAAGTGAGAGCTCAATAGCAAAACCTCAATAACAACTTACAACAGAAAACTCTCTTTTTTTCCAAATTAATGGGAGAAGAAAAGACAGACTGAAATCCTATTAAATGATGGCAGGCCAAATTGTATCGAACCCCAAATACCAAACCCCTCTAAAACATATATCTTTTACCAATTGAATAGGTAAATAGGTAAAATCATATTGTGACCAAGACATACATACCACATCAATAGGAACAAACACGGCCTGAGAAAAAAGGGATGCTGTCATGCCAGCAAGTCCATTCGCTATGGCAGCCTCTGTGGGTTCCGATAACTTGAACGGTTCAACAGCCTTGAAAGCAGCCACCTTTGTGGTCTCCAAAGCTGTAAGAAATATGATCCTGGCAGGAACTGCACCAGTAATGACTGTACCGAATCCTCTGTAAAGACCGGAAACCCCATCGGCTTTCAGAATACCTTTAACTACAGAAAATGCACTTCTATCAACAGTGTCCCTTGTAGCAACCTGGAGCCTAGTTTTTATGACAGAAACTGGGTAGAGGGCCACTGTAAGTCCAGTGAAGATACCAGCTCCTTGTACATAAAACTTCGTTTTGTCAAGCCTGCAAAATGGGGTAAGGTTAATGAGCATATTAAGCTTTCACCCTCAAACCACACCATGCTTATCAAGGAAAATATACTTCCAATACCAAAATTGCAATCTTTGAGTTAATTTTCCTATGCATTTCTTCTAAAGCTCAGTCTCAAACAGCAACCCTAAACCCCACATAAACCCTAAACCCCAAATCTTCAGAAAATTGCTTTTCATCGATAAAAAATGAAATCTCAAACTTTCTATTCATTCGATCATAATCCCGAGTTCCACGTTCTCCCCTATCCCTCAATTTCGCTGCAGCCAAACACAACACATGCCCTAGACAAAGCATTTGCGAAATGGGTATTCGAAGAACAATGATCCAAAGCAAAAGCGAATCAAGCAACGAAGTAGATACTTACTTGTCCCAGTTAATCTCGGTGCTTCCGAAGGAGCTAGCTCGAGCATTGGATGAATCCATGAAAGCCCCGTCGAGTAGCAGAAGCGAGTCAAGAGTAAATTGGGTTTGGCTCTGTGGTATCGAATGTCGAAATTGGAGCTGAAACAATTGGGAATCAAAATGTGTTTTGGGTTTTCGAAAACATTGTTCGTCTATATATTTTGTTTCCGCAAATGTGATGCGCCGTATCGACGCTGATTCTTGGTTGTTTGTTTGTAGGACTCTGTGTACACTGCACTCTGATATGCAAACCTAATTACTCTAATCCAAAGTTCCTTGAACAAAATTAAATTAATCCAATGGATTAAAATCTACATCTTATGGTGTATATTTTTCATAATTAAGATTTTCTTATGATTTTATTCCATTATTAAGATATACGTAATGCTTTAATTCATAGAAAGATGGTTAATGGGTAACTTCTAATTAAAAGAACAAGCAAGAGCAAGGAGTAACAAATTGTTTACATTAAACGTTGTTTTTTCGATATCATGTGACTATTATTCATACGTTGCTCGGATGTATGACGGTTAGGACAATGTGAGATGAAACCTCTTTTAAGGTTTGAGTTGATTGAGTAGTGGGTGTGACTAACCGGGATATTGTTCTATTTATGACGGAAGTTTCCTATAATGAGGAGTTGGTGAATTGGGCAGGTTTTGCCTACAATTTATAGAGGTGAAAAAAAGGTTTCCCATGGATTGATAGACAAGGAGTCCAATCGGTGATGTTTGGCTTAGATTGGATATGGTGGTAAGAGATTATACGAGTCGGGTGTTGGGGTCCTAAGCTTGCTTATGAGTTGACTCTCATACGACAAAGTGTGATTGTGAAGATGAGTGTGGATCGACGTGTGAAAAGAGTTTGACAGATTGTGATGACGGAAACGAATGTTATTAACGCGATGTTTGCTATTATGAAAAGATGGTTCAAGGCTCCATTGTTGAAAGATACTTGCTTCTTTCTTTTTTCTTTCTGATTTCTCTAAATAATGTTATAGTTCAGGCTTTACCTAAACATGACATTACAAATAATATAAAACAAATAATTATTTCGTCGTTATGTACCTGACTAAGAGAGTATGAATCCAATGTCTCTTAAATAAAACGTTTTATATAGCGTGATATTATTATTATTATTATTATTATTATGCAAATAAAAATCTGTTTTTATTAAAATAAATAAATAATCTATTTATTTTATTCTCAACTACATTCAATTATGAAAAATTGAAAAGAAATAATAAATTTTACACTAACTCCTATTTTTTAGTCAATGAAACGTTTACGGGGAAAAGAGATAACAACAAAACAGCCTGGCTGTGACAAAAGCAAGGGTGACAGTCAATCAGGAACCAGCCGTTTTAACGCAAAAAGGCCCAACATGGGCCCACCATGAAGCACCCAACTTATTCCACAAGGAGGAAATGGGTTGCTTGTTCTAGAAAGTACCAAAAAAGTCTAAAGCGACTGTCGTTTTCCAAATGTGCACACTAACAGCTGTGAACCCTCTTAGCACGCACGCCGTTTTAGTCCATCTCTTTCATTTTATAAATCACTTGGTAATGTATTCAAAAAAGAAATAAAAAAATAAATCACTTGCTAATTTCTTTTATCTTATTTTAATAATATTGACAAATACATCACTTTTGTACAATGAAAACAATCCCTTTTACCCCTAAACTGGGTAATTTTTTGTTAAAGTATATGAAGAAATTTGAATGAACTTACTTTCTCACTAAGTTTTTGCCATCATAAATCCAACACCTTGTAAATTTTGGTTTACTCTCACCCACAAATTTACTGTTATCAGTCAGTAAAACTATCACTTTATAAACCCTGAAGTTCAAGTGTTCAATAACATAATTATTTGAATTAGATAAAAAGAGATGATCATCTTTGTTGAGATGAAAAATTAGTATTTCTTAACAAGAGATGATCATCTTCCTCCTATCTTGTTCCAGCTTCTCCGGCACAGGTTAGCTCATACGTTTCTTCTCTGTAACCCTTCATCTTCTGTAAAGTTTGAACCTTTTTGCGTTTTTGGGTGTTTTTTGTTGTTCTTTCTCGTTTTTTTGCACAAATGAAGAAATGGGTTTTCTCTTATTTGTCTCAAACCTAAGCATTTGCCTTCCTTTGGTGAAATTTGAGTACTGTGTTTATGGGTTCTTATGGAAACCAGACGTTTAAGCTCAGATTTTCTTGACTTTGTTGCGTGTTGTTGTTGTGTTACTATACTTATTGCATCACCTTTTCCAGAAAAATATGTATGTTGTATGTTTTGACTGCCTTACAGCAATTTTTGGGGTGTGATTGTGTGAGGTATTAGTTAAAAGTCGCATTCATGTTTCTTGGAATATTGGTGTGCAAAATGTGGAAATGGGGTTTCCTAATTACTCCCAATCTTTCAGTATTTACTTAATTTTGCTCTGGTTTGATGTTCTTGTTGATGGGTTTGTGATGAAACCAGAGGTTTTGTTCCTTTTCTTGAATGCCTTTTGACTTGGGGTTCTGTTATTAAGATGATGCTGGTGTATATTGTTAAATTGGCATTTTCAGTTTCATTTGTCTTTCCTTAAAAGATCCAGGATTTGAATACGCCTTTGAAGTTACTAATTTTCCTAGAGCTTCTTTATAAAGTCTTGAACTATACTATATTATGATGAAGTTCAATGTATATGTGTTAGGCTTCATTTGCTTGGACTATTTCTTCATTACTCAGAAATAATTTGAGTTTATGTCTCTTTTATGGACGACGCATTTCACTTGCCCCTTATATATATTCTTCCAGCTCTCTCCATATTTACTGAAAATATAAGATTTTGATTTCAAGAGTTGTGGTTTCTAGTTTAATTCCTCTGCTAACAGAACTATTAATCTCTAGAGCATTCCACTAACAGAAATCGATTGCTGTTTCATTTGTTTTGTGCTTTGACTCAGTTATTAGTTTTGTAATGCATTTCCTTTGTTGACAATTACCATTTTTTTTAACAATTTTCAGAAGCCTATGATCCACTTGATCCAACTGGAAACATCACAATCAAATGGGATATTATTAGCTGGACTCCTGATGGCTATGTTGTAAGTATAGCTTCTATATCAAATCAAGTTTTTCTCTCTAATTTACCTTAAACCAAGCCTTGTTAAGGTTCTAGTAAACAACTTAGGCTCTAAGTATCGAATCCACCAAAAGAAAAAGAAATCAATTTTCCTTCTTTTACATGATTGAAAATCTCTAATCAGCATCTCATGGAAAGTTCAGGCTGTGGTCTCAATGTTCAACTTCCAGCAATATCGCCACATTCAAACACCAGGTTGGACATTGGGATGGACTTGGGCCAAGAAAGAGGTGATATGGAGCATGTTGGGAGGACAAACCACAGAGCAAGGTGATTGCTCAAGATTCAAAGGAAACATCCCACATTGCTGTAAGAGGAACCCAACAGTTGTTGATCTCTTGCCCGGAACTCCTTACAACCAGCAGATTGGAAATTGCTGCAAAGGCGGAGTACTGAGCTCATTTGCACAAGACCCAACAAATGCAGTGAGCGCCTTCCAACTTAGTGTTGGTGCAGCAGGAACCACCAACAAAACTGTTAAGGTGCCTAAAAACTTCACCCTCAAAGCCCCCGGACCTGGCTACACTTGTGGACCAGCAAAAATTGTAAGACCCAGTAGATATCTTACACCGGATGGAAGGAGAGTCACACAGGCTTTGAGTAAGTTCTTTACTTAAGTATCATTCTATACTAACCAGCTCCATGATTCATTCATGTTAATAGCCAATGACAATATTATCTGAAGGAAAAATTAGTTGTCTAGTTTTTTTTTTTCCTGACATAAGATATATGGTGTCTAGACTAGTATGGGATTAGAGGGGTGTTACTCAACTAATCAATATGGACAAAAAGTTCTCATTGCTCTTATTTGTACTCATATATTTAGCTGTGTGAAATAGTAGTAACTTGCGATTTATGGAAAAGGAGTTCTCATAGAGATTTGTGTCTCTCTTGGTAGAAGTTTTTGGCACTATGTGTATAAATAGGATTTCTGACCTTATCTTCTGTTGTTGGCAGTGACATGGAACGTTACATGCACATATTCACAATTCTTGGCTCAGAAAACTCCTACTTGCTGTGTGTCACTCTCATCCTTCTATAATGAAACTATAGTATCTTGCCCCAAGTGTTCTTGTGGATGCCGGAATAACAACAACAACAATCAGTCAGGGAGCTGCGTTGAGTAAGTTCTCTCAGCCAACAAAACATTACATTTTCTTCCATATCCATGCTTTGTGCTCTACCTGTTGCTAAAGCATTTTGGTGTGTTATGTACAGCCAAAACACGCCACATCTAGCTTCTGTGGTTTCGGGTCTTGTGGGGAAGAACAGCCATGCACCTATAGTCCAATGCACGGACCACATGTGTCCAATCAGAGTGCACTGGCATATTAAGCTGAACTACAAGGAGTATTGGCGGGCTAAGGTCACCATCACAAACTTCAATTACAATATGAACTACACACAGTGGAACCTAGTTGTGCAACACCCCAACTTTGACAACCTTACACGCATTTTCAGCTTTAACTACAAGTCAATCACTCCTTATGGCCCCATAAGTAAGTTCTCTTTCTTCAACCTTTGCATTGTAAATTTCCGTCTTTTGATGTATAATGTGAAGTAACATTCTCTTGCTGGTTTTGTAGATGATACTGCTATGCTCTATGGAGTTAAATTCTACAATGACTTGCTCATGCAAGCTGGTCCTTCTGGTAATGTACAGTCAGAACTGCTATTCCAAAAGGATCCGTCAACATTTACCTTTGACAAGGGCTGGGCTTTCCCTCGAAGGATCTATTTCAATGGCGACAACTGTGTCATGCCGCCTCCAGACTCCTACCCGTGGTTGCCAAATGCTGCCTCCAGACCCTTCATCTCTCTGCTGGCTTTGGTCATTACTATATTGGTGTCTTGTGTGTTCTTGATTGATTAGACATTGCAATCTGCAATTCTGTTTGTGAACTTTCCCACTGGCTTGGAATTGGGGAAAAACTGTGTTGGTGATGGTATGCTGCTATTCCAAGTTCTAGCGGTACAATGTGGGATCAGGTCCTTACACCACAGAAATCTAGTATGGAAAAGATTGTGAGGTAAAAATTAGAATGTACTACCATTTTTTGTTCAGCTTTTGCTGCTATATTCTATGTTTGTTACACGATAAATGGACTTCGTTTGTAGATTGTGTTACCCTCAGATATGTTTGTAGCATTGTGGTAAGGAATTTCATGAACAAATTACAGTTAATAGATTATTTTGTTCGTT
>JAYMSU010000430.1:0-14186 GCA_036897765.1 Erodium chrysanthum | reverse complement strand
TCGAGTCCTACTATAACCCGCGTGTATATATCCCACATCGAAAACATGTGAAGAAATTAACCAATACAATGTGCGAGCTTTTACATTAAATTGAATTTTCACACTTGGTTAGATTAGTCCGAATAAAAATAATAATAGATTAAAAAAAATGTTCAAGATAACAAATAACGGTTTTGGATTGACGTAAAGTAAAGCTAGATCATTGTTATATTAGAAATAAATAGATTGTGTGTTATTTTATTTGAGGAAAATAAGGTTAGGTTCCCGTGAAAAACCCGTCTCTGAATATAAAACAAGAAATCTATTGAGTTATGCAATACTTTTCATTTGTTTTTATTTTCATCATTTTTCATTAAGACACAATTTTCATTAGTCTTAAACATTTTTCACCGATTCGGTTCTTATTGAGCTACACATAATTTTTCCCGACATGCCGTCAATTAAGTTGAGAAAGATGTCCAACGAAAATAGGAGAGATAAAAGATGGATAATAATACCGATGCTGAGACTTAAACCCCGGTCTTTAAAACGAGAGTTCGAATATTTCTTCACTACCGTCCTGATATATTAACCAACTATTTCAGACTTTTTAGTGTATCTTGAAAAGTGCGAAAATAATGGGTTTGAAACTAGAGATACAATTTGACAATTAAGGATAAGTTCGAAGATGCACCCATCAAATCTACCTCAAACCAATTTATACCCGCTGTAAATAAATTCTCTACAAAAGAACAAAATCAAGTTCATCTTTATCTCCTGCAACAAAACAACATATACACAAGAAAAACACAGAAATACTACACATGTAATGTAACCCCCCAAGTGCAGTTACAAAAACAAGAAACTTCCCGGAAGATTCACACATGAAAGCTTTCTGATAACTTCTCGGCTCCTATTAATAACTGTACAACAATCATGTCAGAGAGGAAGAAGAAGAGGAGCTAGCGTTGTTTGTCATATCACTACTACTGTTCCATTCCTCTTTTGTATTTACATAGATATAAATTGTAATAATGGGTTCGCGGCAAGAACAAGAGGCGTGGCTGCTGGAGAATGGGGGCCCGAAGGTTCTTCGCAAGGAGAACCGGCAGGGGCATGGCCGGAGCCGCACGGCCCACAACATGTCGTCGTCTTCCCTGCGAAAGAAGTCGGAGCTGGCGCTCATCAACAAGGTCCCCTACGTCATGCTCCGGCAGTTCCTGGCCAATCTGCAGGAGGTCATTTTGGGTACCAAGCTCTCTGTTCTCTTTCCCGCCATTCCTCTCGCCATTGCTGCCCACTTTTATGGTTTTGGAAGGGTCAGTAATTCACTTTCATCTTATATATATTAATCTTATCAGGGTTCTTCACCTAATTATTGATCATTCATTAATTCTCACACATATACAATTATCACTATTTTGTGGTTCAGTTTCAATTGATCAGTCTGCCTTGGAAAGCAATTGAATTTCATTGCTTTCGATGTTAATTACTCAATCTCATTTTAAACTGAAATTGAAAAAAAATATTGATTTGAACGGCGTATATATGAAGAACTAATTAATTATAGGACTAAATAATACTCAAGATTAGAAGTGAAAATTTGAAGATATGAATACATAAATGACTTATTTTAATATTGGCAAATATTGTTTCCCCTATGCCCTATGGTGTTTGCTTCAGATTGATAGTTTATGCTAGTGAATTAATTATTACTAATCAACCAGGTTTAGTAAATATATTAAAAACTATAGCATATTCTTCCTCTTTTTTTAGTAATGTCCAAATGATTTGGTATTCATCTACACATATCTTATTGTAATAAATTAATGGAATAAAAGGGAACATTTTCTATATATAAAAAAAGCATTCTTTTATGTATGGTGTTCTACTCATTTTTCCATTAGGGTACTTTTGTGCCTAATTGATGATGTCGGATTAAATCATTATCATATAATAATAAACAGTAAAAGGATCACAAAAAGTTTTAGCTACTTATTTTATGATGTAACAAAATTAATATTGTGCAAATGAATCACAGCCATGGGTGTTCGGGCTGAGCCTGCTGGGACTTACTCCACTCGCCGAAAGGATCAGCTTCCTCACAGAGTAAGTCATCATCATTTGCTATTTTGTTTACACTTGGTATTCTTATCTTCAACTTATGGTAATTTTTGTCTCCTCTTTGGCTTGTGACAGGCAAATTGCTTTCTACACTGGTCCTGCTGGTAATTGTTCCATTCATTTTTACTAACTTGTATATATGTAATTATCAATAGCTCCGGCACCATTTTGTCCCGTATGTGCTGGATTTTTCTAAGTCAAGAGAATGTCTGGTGTCCGTGAATATGAAATAGGACTAGTGGTCCGCTGATTCTTCCCAATCAATGCTTTGTCTTGTTCAAAACCTCCAAAACAATGCCTGACACCATTCGGCTTTCGATTCGCTTATGTTGCGGCCGAGACAGTTTGCATGTGATCATGATGCAGTTTGTTTGTAATTTATTACAATCGGACGGACCAATTAATTAGCACTGTAATTATATTTATGCGCTGACCTTGATTTCATGACACTGTGTATAGTGGGAGGGCTTCTGAATGCGACATGCGGGAACGCAACAGAGTTGATCATAGCAATATTTGCTCTAAGCGAGAACAAGATAGAAGTCGTCAAGTACTCTCTTTTGGGTTCCATTCTATCCAACCTTCTTCTCGTACTTGGAACTTCTCTCTTCTGCGGAGGCATTGCCAACATCACTTCTGAGCAAAAATACGACCGAGTAAGTGTAACTAACGTAGATTCTCTCAATCCGATCTGATCTATACATAAGAAGGGCATATATCATATCCCTTGACATCAACATTTTTTATAAACTATTTTTGTTTCAAGATTTAGACTCATTTGTTTATGTAGAGACAATGAGTCTAGTATTCGAACTCTGGTCTTTCATTATGTTGGAGGGAGTTCTTAACTACCGAACCATTGATTTTAACATTACTACTGTTGTGTCCGCAACAGAAACAAGCGGATGTGAACTCGGTGATGTTGCTGCTGGCTCTGCTGTGCCACATGCTCCCAATGATGTACCGCAGCGCCGGCCCCTCGGCCGCCTTCACGGCAGAAGCCACCTTGAACTTGTCGAGGGCTAGTAGCATTGTCATGTTGATCGCCTACGCCGCCTACATTGTGTTCCAGTTGTGGACTCACAGGCAGCTCTTTGAAGCCCAAGAGGTGAGACTTTCAATATCGCATTGCTACATGAATTGTTGTTCTGTGATTATTTAGAGATCTGACTGGATTGGACTGTGTCACGATACAGGAAGAGGGGGATGATGATTCGGGTTCGGAGGAGGAGGCTGTGATCGGATTTTACAGCGGATTGATTTGGCTGATCGGTATGACCGCCGTTATAGCTCTGTTGTCGGAGTTCGTGGTGGGCACGATCGAGGATGCTTCAACTTCTTGGGGTTTGTCCGTCAGCTTCCTCAGCATCATTGTGCTCCCCATTGTTGGAAACGCAGCTGAGCACGCCGGAGCTGTTATTTTTGCTTTCAAGAACAAATTGGTAAGTGTTTTGTTGAAGTTTGTCCCACATTGACAGTACGTGGAGAAATTAACCCGCTGATGATAAGCATAATGAGGCCTCCATCCATCAGCTCAAGTTTTTGGGTTGGATCGAGTTTTTACATGGTATCAAAACTAACATGGTTCGGCCTGTAGCCTTCCGATCCATATGCAGATGTTGTTTAGTCCTGTTATGACAAATATATCATAAGTATAATAGGCGTCCACCCATCAACTCGGGCTTTTACATGTTTTTTTATATAAATATTTTTATTGATTTTTGTTAGCTATCTCTTAATTTGCTCTGTGTGTGTGCAGGACATAACTTTGGGTGTTGCCTTGGGGTCTGCAACTCAGATTGCCATGTTTGTGGTGAGTATTGATCAAGAACACAAATAAATTAAGCCAATATTAGTGGCTAGTACAACGATTAATAATTCGATTAAGACTGATTTGGGTTTGTGTTACAGGTTCCATTATGTGTTGTTGTTGGTTGGATTATGGGAAATAACATGGATCTGGATTTCAATGCTGTGGAGACTGTCTCTCTTGCTCTCTCCATTATCGTCACAGCCTTCACTCTACAAGTAATGTTTAAAGATTTATTTAACACTTGATCAAAATACATAATCATGTGTAGATTTGCTTACTGACCATGTTTTGTGCATTTGGTTGATTGCAGGATGGTACTTCTCACTACTTGAAAGGATTGGTTCTTCTTCTCTGCTATGTTGTGATTGGAGCATGTTTCTTTGTATCCAAGACACCACTCAGTAAGCACAATACATATGATCCACCACCTTGTTCTAGGGTTTAATTTCCACATTACACATGCTTGCTCAATATCATCAATATTCATATAATCTATTTTCCGCAGGCCCAAATCCTAACAATGTTGGACTTGATACGTCATCTGGGAGCGTATTCACCGCTTGAAAGGTACGATTAGTGTTTTAATATCTGAAAGACGTTCACAATAAGTTCTTTCAGCTTTCAAAATGGATCATGTGTCTCTATATATGTGCATTAGAACTTGTCCAATTCGTGGATCTCTCCATAAAAATAGGAGGATCGAGACATTTCTTTCTATCTCTTTTCAAACTCGATAAATGTTGGTTACATAGTTTTATTTATAACTATGTATGTATATGGTCTAGTGCAGGCTTGAACTTCAACCCAAAAAAAGCTGCATTTGCGATTCTTTGATTTGATGATATGGGGAAGCAGACATTTTGCATTGATCTTGAGCATAAAAGTTGTCATGGCTTCGAAGCATCATGGTGCTGAGATATAGAGGTTAAGTATTTGATGGGAGCTTGGTGAAGATAGCCCATACATCAAATATATTGATTTGCTTTTGAAAGTTATATACAGTTAATTGTATCACAGTATTATCAATAAATGGAAATTGTTGTTGCTTCCGGATTTCATCATTGTCAAATTTCATTTGGTCAGTAATTTTTTAACATTGGAATCAAAACTTATATGTGGACATTTAATCTTAACTTTGTGTATTGTATTCAAATTTAGACCTCACATGTAGAAGCGAATGCCTTAGAGCGTATGCCATGGTCGCCTATTGGGCGTCTCCTTGGTATAAATAAACCGTCAAGTAGATCAATGACTGCACAACGATTTCTGTTGTATGCGTTGATTGATTTGGATGGTTTCAAGTCGTCTACAATGGAAGAAGTGTGAGGTACGCTCCTATGTCATTCATGATGGTCCGTGTCACTATCAATCAGGTTGTGACACGTGTCCTAGAATAAAAAACGGCTAAGTTGCTAACACCAAGAAGTGGCAAGGATGTAAAACGAGCGTTTTATGTTCTCCACGCTCGTTGACATGTTCTTCCGTCACCAAGGCCAATATTGGGATAGCTGGTCCACAAAAATATCATGCTATAAAATAGGAGGAAAGAACCTTGTTGTTTCATCCATATATTTTAAATCGCTCGTTAATCTTGGAAATGCCAAATCTCGGTCTCACTCATGCATATTTCAATATGCATACAATCCTTTGCCCACCTATTTCAAATTTTAATCCGGAGAATTAGATGGCTGAAATGTGGTGGTTGATGGAACAAAACCGTCATTCGTTTGGGAAGAGAGAATTGATTCGAAAGAACCGCAAAAGGAGAGAAATGAAAGGGAAAATGTAAAAAAAAATCTCAAATCGACAACCTCTTGTAGGGAAAATCGCTGAATGCTAGCCTGTTTGCATAGGTTTAACGAGCAAATCGTTGAGAAATCAGTCTCTTGTATTAATACTAAAAAAAATCATCATTACTTATATCTCAACTAAACCAAGACCAAATCCAATAAATACTATGCAGCCACTATGTGGTATGTGTGGTAGATGTGCAGTAGAAGACTAACCCATTTAGCATACATTCAACATCACCTCGACTTAATATGATACTAAATATAGTTTAATATGCATTTCTTTATTATTCATCAGATAGAATTGAATGTTATAAATAAAATTGACGGGAGTCTCAATAAGGGACTCACAAACACTAGAGGAATCAAATACATATAAGAGAAGAAGAGACAAAAATCTAAAACAACGGGTAGTTAATATGCATTTCTATATGAATGTTTTCCCCGTTGTATTCTCGCTAACGGGTCTCTTGAAAATCAGCATACAGATCTCCATTTTGTTGATGAAGTGTGAGAGAGAAACAAACGTACTGAAATGAAAAGGGGAGGCGATGGAGGGGAGGTGTGGATAAGGGGACTTGAGTTATGTGGGACGAAAACAGTAAGCGTGGCACGCAGCTTGCTTTTCAGGCTTTGATCTAAAGGCTCCAATTTTCAACTTCACATCAGACAGAAATGAGCATATTTTGTAGACGATGGCTACAGATTGAGACCATTGTCCGTGTGTATGGTTTTTTCTGCAACCACATAATTCACACATACTCTATTTTACATTTTTTTACTTCAATCTAGTTGATGCCGAATGACATAAAATTTATGAAGGTATGAAAAATAAAGAATGAAATTAAAAATTTGGGTGGATAAAAACTTAATTCAATTTAATGTAATTCGTTTCCACTTTCATTCTGATTTATTTTTCACACTTCTTTATCTTTCAAAAGCAAAAATGTACAAATAAGTTGTTTTACCTTGATCCAGAATCGTCCCGTCTCCCTTCCTTGAGTGGTGATTTTCAAGTTCGGTTGGAGTTTGTCTTCGTTTGTCGTTATACCTCGGGAGATGAGTGCCCGGACAGGGTGATTATCATCTTAAGAAAAGTGATTCATCACGCTTCAACAAAAACCATTCAAATCAAAGCTAAAAAAAAGATGTTCAAAATTGTCGACCAAAATGTTGCAATCAAATAAGTTACTGGTTATGATTCTTATTTTAGTTGAGTTTCTTTTAATCCGTGTTTGTATTACCTTTCATAAACCCACGATTATTATATAACGTCAACAAATTGAGCAACACCAGCTCCAGTTTTACTATGTTTTTAGATTGAGTTGAAGAAGACAAGGTCGTTTTGGCGGGATGCGTGGTACAAACAGGAATGTCCTTTCGTTTCCATTCCTCAAGGCCAAAGGCTCTTTAATTGCGGCCGCATTCATGGACTGGACTGTTTGGCACAACAACACCAAATTATTGAGCAACACACAAATACAATACATCATTGCTAATGCTTACGCTACAACCATTTAAATAACTCATCAACCTTCAGTTTTATTAGCTTTTTACTATTAGCCGTCAAATTTCCCTAAAATAGAAATAGCCGTCAAATTAACTGTAATGACCTAATGTTTCTCTATTTTCATGTCACTATGTCACAACTTAATTTTATTAAATACCTCAGCTACATGGTCTACATCACTTATTCCTTTAGATTGCTATCTTTAGGGGTACTGTTATAATAAAACCATTTTACTCACATTGACATCTTATGAATTACCACTAAATTAATGGTTATTCTACCAGCAAGACTAAGATGTGATTTGGAACACTACTGGGAAGGAGTGTTTTTGAGCGACGTAACTGAGACATCGTTGTAAGAGTCAACTACATCCCCCAATCACTTGGACAACATAAGTTACGTAGTCGACGCAGTCTTAAACCCGTATCGTCTAAACTGGTCAACATCGGGCAAAAGCGTTGGTTCTAATATAATTTGTTACTATCCAAAACAATTATTTTCTACGTAGAAAGTTGCTTTAAATACTCTCAAATGGTGCTAGGATGATTAATTACAGGATGATATAGGAATTTGGACACTGAGATGGTAGCATTACAGTTAGTGCCAAATCTCTTGATAATAGTGGCAGTTGGGCCTAACCTAAAACTGAGAACAGTTACTGTTTGGACTGGGGCCCATTCACGGATCCATTTTTAAATCACACGACTCACGAGGTGTGACCGAGTCATGAACTCGCAACTCTGGCCTCTCCCTTTATCCGTCCAACACAGGCCGTCCGATGACCACCTCAACCATCTCGAGGAATCCAACAGCCCACGTTTAAATCACAGAGCATCTTTTTGAGAACCAAGTTTGAATTCAATTTTCCAATTATATTAACACAATACAATTAGTTACATTACACCCCAAAACAATAATCCTCTTACAAAATGCATTTACACATTCAACTCTCTCTAATATCTCTGGCGACACACAACAGTATTGCTTGCTTGCCTTTTTTTATTCTTAAAATGTTAGATTTTTATCATATTCATTAGAATCGATCGTTAATTCCAATATGTGATATAACGGCTCGTTTATTTAATAAAAAAACATCAATCAAAATTAGTTTTAGGGACACGTGTCGCAACCTGATTGGTTGTGGCACACATAAGACTATCGATTCTCTCATTGTTTGATGCTTCTTTCATTGGCAACATTTGGTCGACGGAATCGTAATGATAAAATTAGTCAACAAGTAATTATCGATTCGCTCGTCAATTATATACTATCAACAATCACAATAGTTAAGAGAATCAGTCCATTACAGACGCTCTTGAGGTCTTGTCCATCCGATTAGCGCATATCGTTTTTTACAACCTTGATTCATTATAATCGTTTGTCTATTTCAATCTGCGTTGCAGTGAATTATTTATTTAATCAGAACATTAATCAAAATCAATTTCAGGTATACATGTCACAGTCATGTTAAATATGAGACACATGAGGATTGTCGATTCTCTCTCATTACTTATTGTTTCTTTCATGTTAACAGTCGGACGATGAAATCGACAATCATTAAGATAATCGGTCTATTGGAGATGCTCTTGATCAGGTTAATGGTGCAAATGTAATTGTGGCCAAAGACATGGGCATTTAAGATGTAGAGTAGGTGTGAACAATAATGAGTGAGACTGATTCAAATCTTCTACTAATATTCTATTTTGTTTGTATTTTTGATTTGAAAACATATAAAACCAAAAACAAAACAAAATGAAATAAAAACAACAGTGAATTGAGTTATAAAAGAACAAGAAATTAGAAAACGTTTCTGTTATGCAAGTAGCTACAAATTAGAGGACAGTGACAGGTTCTCCTGCAACAACAACCAAACTCATACACAAACCTTCCTTCCTATTATCGCGCACACACCCATTCCTCACCTCCTTATTTACACAAATTGCCACTCATCGTCTTCCTCCTCACCCCCCATTGACCTTGAGCTCCGTTTCGTCTGCTTCTGCAACAATGTTTCTTCCAGTCAGGAGCTGAACACGGTACCGTACGGAACTCGCCAAGTGTTTCTAATTTGCTGATGAACGATTATTTTTGTTTGTTTGACTTGACTTGTCGATTCTTCTTCTGTGGAAATTGATTTTGGAAAGTTTTGAAGCTCTGTTTCAGATCTGTAACTCTGTGTTATCTGATGTATTGGAGTGTGGTACATGGATTTGAAGGTTTTGGTTTGCAGTTTTTGATGAGAAATGTTTGTGTGAGTACAGGAGAGGCGGAGAGGAAGGAGGGTAGGGATGGTGATGAAGGAGAATGAAGACGAGCTCTCGCTCTTCCTGGAGATGCGGAGGCGCGAGAACGCCGAGAAGGAGAAGGAGAGGAATCTGCTTAATCTCCATAACTCCGACGACTCGCAGCTCGATGCTCCTCCTGGTTCGCCTCCTCCATAACCTCTTTTCGATTTGGAGTTGGAAAATGTTTTACAGGAATTGATGATATTCTGTATTGGCAGGATCTAAGCCCGAGGTCTCGCCGAAGACCAATTTTGTGTCATCGTTCCCTGTGCGCAGGACTCGGGTAGATGAGTTTTTGAACTCGGGGAATGAAAAAAATGATTATGACTGGTAATTAATCTTCCACATCTTCTGTTTTTTGCTAAATTGAAGTAATATTTGTTGTGATTTATGGATGCAGACTGGCAAATATTAGTTGTTCAATTTCTCATATTGCTCTTGAATGTCAATAAAATTTCACTAGATGCTTAATCTTCTTTTCACCTTTGTTAATCCTTCTTTTGTTCTTGGACATTCATTTAGTTTCATTTGAATGAACTGGTAAGCAGTGAGTCAATCAACTGTTGGGTGTTGGTGAGGTTGTTGAGAAGCAGAGACTATAGGAGTTTTCATCGTCTGTCTAATTCTATCTCCCCTCTGTTCCAAGATAAGTGTGGCATTTGACTATTTACAAAAATCTAGGATTCCATTTTTAGTGCTCCTCATTAGTCATTACTCAAGTTCTTACTGTTAATTCATGGAGAGTGACATCGGTAAGCAATGGTTGATTAACTAACTAAAATAGAAATGGGACGTTTGTGTTTATTACATCCGTTGGGAAAGTGGAACACTAATTTTAGGATAGAGGAGTGTTATAGTAGTAGTTTAGTTAATAGTTTTGGTCCCATCCCCTTACCCCATCTTATAACCGGATAGAATGATTGATTTGTCATTTATATGCAAATAAATTAAGCTTTTATTGCCAACACATCCATGGAAGAATTGAAAACCATGTGTGTTCTATCAAAATGATCTGATCCAGACATGCTCCATATCTATCTATCAGCTTATAGTTGAAATATCAGCCTGTATTTTCTAGCTATAAATAAAAGTATAAAAAGTAGTTTGTAATTAGTATTGGTGAGTAGTATTGTATTGTTTTATGGAGCAAAAAGTATTATTTTTCTGGGCTGGTATTTATCAGAGTTTTGTTCTGTATCTCAGGCTTCTAACTCCACCTGGTACCCCACTCTTTCAATCTTTGGAGATGGAGTCTCAGAAAACTATAATGAGTCAGATTGAGAATCCTAATGCTCGTCCTACTGCTTTGAAATCTAGAGTAAGAACACTAACTAAATTCAAGTTTGGATGATTCTGGAACCTTGTCAATTGCTACTATATACTCATTTTGATCACTGATACACACTCACTCTCAAATACAAGATATCTTTGGAATTTTGTCTTTTGAACTTTGAATGTAATCATGTCATGGTTTGCAAGTTCGATCCTAGTTTACATTTATATCACGGTTTGATAAAATAATGTTATGTTAACTCGTGGTTGCAGCTATCAAACCTTCAGGTGGAGCCTATTAATAATACAACTACAAAGGGTAATGCAGCATCTGGGCAGACAACTTTTCCTTCTGGAAGAAGTTCTGGTGTTGGAAGCAGAAGGCCTACTTCATCCGGAGGTTCTACACCAGCTACTAGTAGACCAGCAACACCAACTGGACGGCCATCTTTACCTGCAATAGTCAAGTCATCAAGAGCTTCCACTCCTACTTCTCAAGCCACCTTGAATTCCACCAAGCCTACTGCACCACCTGCAAGATCTTCAACTCCTAAATCAATTACACGTTCTTCAACACCAACTGCCAGATCTTCTGTATCGGCTTCTAAGTCGACATCAAGATCATCTACACCAACCCCAAAATCATCTACTCCATCAAATGCACCGGGTATATCTGCTCCTCCTGGTCGTTCTTCTTCAGTACCAAAGGCAGGTCCCACTATATCAAAAAACCCCATGCCATCACGTGGCAGTTGACCAACATTGAAGTCTAGACCTCTGAAACCCTCAGAGATGTCTGGTTCCTCACATGAAGCTCCTCCAAATTTAAAGATCTCACTGCGTGAAAGACCAGCCTCAGCTTCTCGAGGTAGGCCAGGAGCAGCTAGTTCTCGAGCCTCTTCTGTAGAGGTTGTTTCCAAGGGACAAGTAAAGCAGCAATCATGCTCTCCTTCTAGAGGAAGGGTTTCAAGTGGCAATGCCTACAAAAATGGGAGTTCTTTTCCTAAAGTGAGTAGAGCACATGCTAATGGCAGTGACGATTTAAACCCAGGGCTTATGGGAACACAGATGGTTGAACGAGTAGTAAACATGAGAAAACTGGCACCACCTAGGCAAGAGGGTTATTGCTCTACAAGTAATAACCCTGTTGGGGGAAAGTCTTCTACAACCACCGACAGCTCTGGCTTTGGGCTAAGTCTATCAAAAAAATCCCTTGATATGGCAATGAGACATATGGTGGGTATCTTTCTCCTTAAACATTATCAACTGTTAGTAGATAAGTTAGGCCATAGCCTAAAGGTTGTTGGCTAATGAAAACATTCTTTTATATTTTGGATAAATATCATTTACAAGTGTTCCGCTGTTTAACTAGAATGTATTTGGCTATATGAAGATTTGAATCATCACATGCTTACGGAGGATACAGGGTTCAGGCTTCATATTTGATGTGTTTCCTATTTTTGTTTGCAGGATATAAGACGAAGTATTTCATCTTCAGGTAGTTTACGTCCACTTATGTCTAGCATCCCCGCTTCGTCTATGTACAGTAGGAGATCAGGGCCCTCAAAAGGCATGACAGCTAGTGTTTTAGACTCTCCTCTTGCCACAAGTAGCAATGCTAGCTCGGAACCAAGTGTCAATAACAACCCCATGTGCTTGGATGGGAGTGACAGGGAAGAAAATGATCTTGGAAGTGAGAGAGGAAACTCCTCTCCCTCCAGCCAGCATGTAAGGTAACCGATGCAACCACCAGACTTATTGTACATGAACTGTTCCCAGTATGCTTTCCAACTTTTCTTTGTAGGGGTTGGATAGTTGGTTTGTGGAACATGAGAACACCCACAGGAGAAGACTCTCCAGATATATAGTAGTTAAACTATCAATTAAATTGTTGATGAAGTTGTCTCGCTTTGTCATCATTTCTGGAACTGTAAGAACTATTTAGTATTCTTAGTAGAAATTTTATAGCTTTCCTCCCCTGAAATTTCTGTGTTTTTTGGTTTTCATCTTTATATGCTACTTTAGTGGATCCTGGAACTGGAACATAATATCTGGGGAGTCTTGAGGTTTCGAATTGGGGATTATCTAGTTTGAGACTTAATGGGGAGTTCTGTTTCCATATTTTCTCAAGCTGCACTTGGAAGTCCAAATATAAAGCTTTTCCCCTCCTTATTTATCAATTTCAGAAACAAGTCTCATTCATTTTTATGGCAAAGATTAATGGTAGAATTTGTGTTTACAGGATTTATCACGTGTGATCACGTTAAGGGCTGTAACTAGTTTAAACAAATGTTATCAGCAATCACTCATAGACTCATAGTTACGTTTTTGAACAAAAAAGAGATTTATCCAGAATGTCTTATTCAAACTCATTTTAGAACGGAACTCTAGGCTATACAAGAAATACTTTCCCAAACTTTTTATGCAATGAAGGCAATTAGTTGACCCAAGTTGAAGTCCCAGAACAAGAATCTTTACTACATGTAATGTACTATGTGTTTGATTCCTTGTCCTTGCATATCCTTGGCCAGCTATGGAAGGACAAGTCACAAATACAAATTCGGGCCTAGGAGTCGTCAATGTTTTTTCTCCAGTGTCATGTTTTACCGAAGTCTAGAAAGAAAATGACAACAAGAAGACTGTCTATAATAACTGAGCAACAAGAACAGGACACGGACTATAAAATAAAAAAGAAGCAGCTAATTCAGGCGAGGACAAAAATATTTAAAAAGAAGCAAAAACTTGTATAGTTCACCTTGTATTAGGCCAAATTCTAAGCTACAGAAAAGGTCACAACATATATAGAATAGAAGCTATGGGTGGGCTACCAAATTAGTATTCAAGACACTAGCCCAAGTATAGATTCTGGTACACGAAAAATACGATTATGAGCCCAAAAAAACTTATGTTCACAGGAAAGAAACATAGAACCATTTCAAAACCCAATCAGCAAAAATAGCACCAGACACCTTTATAAGCACATAAAGAGCAGCTCCATGAATCCAGAAAAATAACAGACTTCCATAAGTTGCAAAATTCAGGATCATACTAACTTAACATCTCAAATTCTTTTCTTCACAAAATATATATACTTATATTCAGTGGATAGTTGGCTCACTCTCAAGCAGCAGCAACTGCCTCCGGAGTTGTAGCCACCACAGGTGCAGCCTTAGAGGGAACAGCCGCTTTAGGGGTGGAAGAGTCGGTCTTGGCATCTTTTTTAGGCTCGGGCGGCGACTTCATATGTAGAGGTGGATTGTTTTTCAGCTTTCCAAGTATTTGACGCATCCTTGAAAGATCTGTTGGCTTCCCAGGTTTAGGACCCTGGATGACAACCACGGACGGCTTCTTCTCATCCTTCTTCTTTCCCCTTTTCTCTATAGCTTGTACTTCACGAGGGATCAGTTCAGCAA
>JAYMSU010000429.1:0-14190 GCA_036897765.1 Erodium chrysanthum | reverse complement strand
AAATTACAACCCTCTAATTATTTATCATTAAAAATGAAACCCTCAATTTATGACCAATTCAATTGTCTCAAACCTTAACCCTCTTAAACTACATTATCAATGTTTTGCTTTCTTCATGCTTAGTTGATTAAATGAAGTTACTTTAGCTTCTGCTGTTTTTTATATTATATTGTTTTGTACTTCATAATATGCTACACAGTTTATCTTGGCTCTGCTTGACTTTTAAAATGCAACCTCATAGGTATTGCAAAAGCACAACCAGCTTGATCAGCAGAGAAGCAAGGGAAATAGTACTCATTTCTTACTGCCTCAGATATTGGTATTGATTCTTAGATTCTTGACCGGCTGTGAGGATGCTTCAGCAAGAATGAAAATAATCAAAGACCTTCTTGATCTGCTTGATTCAAATGCTTCTAATTTTGAAGCGTTTTTGGTATGAGTAGAGAAAATTTTCATCTGACTTCAACCCAACAAAGTGGTTCCTAATTTTGATTTAAAAAATGCATCCTAATTTCTAAAATGTTGAAAATAGGAGTATGGATGGAGTGCTTGGTTAGCAGCTTCTGTAAAGCTTGATGCGCTGAAAGACTACAAAGTGAAGTCGCAAGAACGTATTGATAGCAAGTTAAATGAGCAAAATCTTGCAAGGAATCTGTTCTGTCTTATGCTTTGTCACTGTATGCATTCTGTAAAAGGTGGTTGGCAGCAGTTAGAAGAGACTGTGAACTTCTTACTGCTCCAGTCTAAGCAAGTATGTTAATTCCTTAGTCCACCATTACTGTATCAACTTTTGTAGATCATAACTATAGTGTTTGTGAATTAAAATTTCCTGCAGGGTTGCATCTCATACCGATATCTACTCCGTGATATATACGAGGATCTAACTCGGATGCTGCTGGACCTGTATTATGAGGAAAATATATTTGTTTCACAACCATGTCGAGACAATACACTATACCTTCTAAAACTGGTTGACGAGATGCTTGTATCTGAAATTGACTATAAACTACCGGTACGGAATTAGTTTTTTATTTCGAGCTTATTCTGTCCTGTGTGAACTGTGATTTTTCATCATCATTAATTCCTGATCAGTAACGTACATAATATGTAAATCATTTAATCCTATAGCTCCTCCGAGTGCATAAAATCACATCCTCTTTCTGTCCCTAGTTTTACTATTTTTTTTTTGAAATCACATGCTCCAATTTTCTATCTAGGCTTGAAGGTTCTCTCTATAATCTTAACACCATAATTTGTAGTTGTGTTCTGTGAAGTTATTGTTAGCTGTCCACATGTGAGTTTTCATCTCATTTGGGTAATTAAGAGGTTAAGAAAGTATTGGTGTGCATCTTGGATCTATGGTTTACCACCTAGTCTCTTTGGCCCACATGTGAAATTAAATATACCTGTTTTTTCTTCTTCATGAAATTTGGTATTTTACTTATGGAAGTATTTGTTGAAATCTGCATTGAAATGGTTCTGCAGAGTTTGATTGAGGCATGGCTTTTATTTTTCAGCTCTGTGTGTATTAGTGTAGATTTCTATTTCCAGTATTTATGTTTTTAGTTATTTATTTACTGCGTTTGTCGGTACTTTGAGGTAAAGCATTTCATTAATAATTCACATTGTTTATTCTTGCTATGACCTTGGCTATGATAAGTCATCACATAGGTTTATACTATGTAAATTCATATGATAATTACTTGCTCAATGTTAATAGCATCACAAAAAAAATGTCAATTCATTTTTATCTCATCTTTTCTTGCAGTTCCCTTCAAACAGTTCTGAGTTTTCACTTGATTCCTTAGAACTAGAAAGTAACAAAGATTATAGCTCTGCATTATATGAAATCTTTCAAGGAGAACCAATTGATCAAGAATCCAGGTATATACAGTTTATTTGTTAAGTCTTAAACTGTTGCTTCAAAACAATGCATATTGTTTGTACTTTGTCGTTTGGATGGCTCACCTCCTCGCAGTCAGCATGAGCTGCACATGACCCTATAGAAGAAGACATGGGGATATATCATTTATTAACTACTTGGTTTATGTTTTTTCTTTGCTCAGAGAGAAATAATATTATTGATAAGAGGGAAAGATCCCGGAAAGGGACTAAACACACCACCGCAAAAGCGGAAGGATACAAATGAAAATGAAAAATAATACATCAACAAAGCCGAAGCTTAGATGGGGAGAGGGCCGTGAGGGGTGAGGACACTAAACATCACAAGGACTACGTAATATCAGATGAAGATGATTGATGACGTCCCTTATTCTGGTGCATAAGTGTCTAGATGGCGGAATCATCATCACATGAAGATACTTGGTTTATGTTAATACGTTGAATTCTGAAGTTTCTGATGATCAGATATTTTCGTCTTTAGCATTCTTTGGTTCTCCCACAAACAAACGTGTGTCATGCCCTCTTTCGTCTTTCAATTCAATCTTCTTGGTTAAGTTTTTAGGCTTTGGTTCAACTATATTGCGATCTCTTTTGGGCTTTTGTTGTCTTTCCCAAATCTCTCCTTCGTTTCTTTTGACCACTGTTTTTGGTCATGATGTCTACCTCGGTTCTCTGACCGAGTAATCTTTCTTTTTTTTATTACTCTGATACCATGTAGAGTTAATAAATAAAATATTTAATTCATTGATGGTTCTTCTTATAAGTGTATTGAGAGGCAACTTTATAGAGGGGATTGTCCTACACTTAATAAGAAATAAACTAAAACACAAAAGGCAAAACTAGGAACAACAATAAACTATAAACAGGAAATAATCTAACAATTGCCAACTGATCGCATTCCAGCATTGCTTGGAAAGAGAGTTGCTTAGATTTGTGTTAGTCACTTGTGTATATTGCTATGGTAACTTTTTATAACACTTAATTTCAAGGTTAGTTTTACTTGTTGGAATCCATAATTTTTTTTTTCCAAAGCAGGTTAACCTACTCGGGATATGACATAGCGTAGTTTCGTTAGTGTCATATATTTTGAAGAATTACTGCAGAGTTTTTGTTTTTCTGTTTGTATCAGCTTTGGACAATCTTTTGTTTCCTTGCTTCCCTGATATCCTTTTTGGCAAACCATATTGACGATCTGACGATCTTCTCTCTAGAGATCAACTTGGTGCTAACCAACCAACCGCAAACGATGAGGACATTGCTAATGACAAGTGGTGGTATTTGTATGACAATATATGGATTATTATTGGTGTGATGAATGGTAAGGGTCCCAGCAAAATGTTGCCCAAATCATCAACATCTGGGGTCCCATCTCTTGGCCAAAGAGCACGTGGCTTAGTAGAATCATTGAACATTCCTGCAGTGGAAATGGCTGCTGTTGTTGCATCGGCAGGAGGGATTGGGAATGCATTGGGTGCAAAACCAAACAAAAACATCGATAAGGCTATGCTTTTAAGGGGGGAGAGATGTCCAAGGATTGTTTTTCGGCTTCTTATCCTGTATCTGTGTAAAGCTTCACTCGAAAGAGCATCCCGATGCGTCCAGCAGGTCATTTCGCTTCTGCCTTGCCTTTTGGCTGCTGATGATGAACAAAGCAAAAGCAGGCTTCAGCTCTTCATCAGGTACTGTTTCTTTATTCTTTTGATTGACATTTGAACCACCATGGGTGTTGCATGTCAAACATCTCATGCTTTTTGCAGTATCGATTTTATCATCAGGGACTTGATTTTTCATTAACCATCTTGGCCAGGGCTCTAATTACTGTAAGGTCAAAGTATGGAATGTCAGACGATGGTGCTCGTTTTCATGTTATATCACATGTTCTTCGAGAAACAGTTAACTGTGGGAAGTCAATTCTTGCTACTAGCATTGCAGGAATTAATGACTCTGATGCTGGTAGCAGTTTCAAAGAAACGGGATCCATTCAGAATCTGATTCAAATTGATCGAGTGCTTGCAGCGGTGTGTCTTAAGTTCTTTGCAAGCTTTTCCCCCTCTTTTTAGTACCTATTCACTCTATTTGCAATGCACAATAATTATTTGACTGGCATGCAAACCAGCACATATTCTAGGCTAAGGCTGTAGCGAGTTGGGGAAAACTTGTCTACAGGATATCTTTATCAAGCCTTGTTGGCTTGTAAAACAGGCAAACTACAAATAGAAAACTGTTTATTTCCTCTATAAGGTTATGTAATCCCTGGGCCTAGCCCATGGCAGGCTGGGCAAAGTTTGCTCTAGCCCATATTGTTCATGCTCTGGCAGGTTTGTGTGGGTCAGTGCGGGTCTAGTTCCCTTGCACTATATTATAGTAATGTAAACTACTTCATACAATTAAATAAACCTAACTTGATAAATACGTGTATCCTCAAACACATTTAGTTTAAAGAGTTGAAGTAATCAGAGATGGCAAAGTCTATATTAGTATTGCCAATATATATTTCTAGAGGAAATGACATTAATGGTTGCTAGGCACAGATAGGATGTTGAGGCAAAAATCTGAGCCTGACCTAGCTCGCCTATTTCTAGCACGATGACATTTTTACCCTGGGCTAGGCATAGTTTGATCATTTCCAGGCCCAACTCACCTAATTTACAGCTTGACATATATAGATTGCCCCAGCCGTACTCTATAAGAACTTTAAGGAATGCAGCATAAGGTGAGGTCAATAAACTGTATGGTTTAGACTTTTAAGTACAAGAAAGGAAAAAAGAAGCTATATGCTGTTATGACAAGATTGCATTCTTATCAATAACTAGAAAATATGTTCATGGTGTCATTATTTAAAAGTTTCTTGACAGACCAAAAGGGTCTTGTGTTTCAACATTAATGTGGCTATCTCAATAACTTTTAAAACTAGTAAGAATTTACAAGGAGATGATAATGAGTATATCTAATGTATTACAAAAAATTTAAAATGAAATGAAAAAATATATCATTTTAGTATTTGTCGGGACAATTATTTTGGTGCCGTAACAGCTATAGGTATGTTGGTTTACCTCGTACAATAAACACACCATTCATAGATGTTCTATTACTTTGTTAAAATCTTAAAATGGAAGGGATCTAGGTAGAAGAACTGCAGTGTCTTCTCCTTATCTATTGCTCCAAATTTCACGTTGAATTAATTGTATTGTAAGAGATTATGGTCATATGCGTGCCTAGAAATCCAGAATATAAAACAGTTCGCATGAGTTAACAGGAAGCTGTTCCACATCTAGAGTTTCTATCACCTTCTCTCAAGAATCCCCACAATGTGATTTAAAGAACTCTAATGAGGGCAAAAAGTAGCTTTCAAGTGAAACCCAATTTTCGTTCAATTTTTAATGAGGGGAGCTAACACCACTGCCTCCACTGTTCTGGTCCCTGCTACTGCCCACTTCTCTCTTCGTGCAAGCCTGCTTGGAAATATTTGCTAAATCAATGTTCATACTAGTTTATTGCTTCCCAATCTACTATTTAATGTCTACCTTGGCTTCAGGTCGCTGATGAAGCTAGATATATAAAGAACTCAGTAGTTGACCGCACCAAGCAATTGCATGAGCTTTTTGATAGGATAGATGAAAGTTATGCTGCAGAATCCAGTAACCGCCAAACATTTGAAGATGAGATTCAAAATACCTTGAACTCCATTCTCGCTTCGGATGATAGCAGAAGAGATTCCTTCCAGCTTACCCATGAGGAGGAGCAGCAAAATGTTTCTGTATGTATAGAGATTTGTCTTTCTGAACTTACTCTTTGTTTTATGTTTGTATTGCGAAAAGTGGTATAATTCTTAGCTCAATGCCTATGGTTTCTAGTTCTTAGTGAAAATTGTACCATAACTTTCTTCTTTCTGGTTACAAATAATCAAAATCTCATCAACAGGAAAAGTGGTTGCACATGTTTCGTACATTGATTGATGAGCGAGGACCATGGTCTGCTAATCCTTTTCCAAATAGTGCTGTAATGCACTGGAAGCTTGACAAAACAGAAGATTCATGGAGACGGAGACCAAAGTTAAGACAAAATTATCAATTTGATGAGAAGTTATGTCATCCTCCATCCACTTCTCCCAGCCATGAGGCTCCTCTTAGTGTTAATGAAAGCAAGTCCAGTTTTGCAAGCCATATTCCTGAGCGAATGAAGCAGTTTCTGCTGAAAGGAGTACGCAGGATAACTGATGAAGGGAGCTCTGAACTCGGTGAAAATGATACTGAACTAAGTGAGGAGAAGGTATCATTGCCCGAGGATTCTTCAGACAGACAGTCCTTGGAGCTAGTTAAAGACAATAATGATCAATTGGATATTGTACAAGACAAAAAAGATCTGCCTTCTTCTCCACTGGAGCAAGAAAGTAGTGAGGTATGTGTTGAATTATAAAATGATACTGTGGCATACTATATTGCATATATTGATAATAAGGGAAGGCTTATATATACTTCTCAAGTTCGACACCGGTCAATAGAAATTCAGGGGTTCATTATTCAATTTTCTAGACTAAGATATTCAAAGAAGTATAGTTAAATATTAGTCCTTGAAAAGGTTAATATGTGATATAACAAATATTAAAACAAAAGCATGTCAAAGAGAAAAAATGGAAGAGATGGAGTAGCTAAATAATATTTAGCAATTCTATTTTGACTTCTAAACAACACTTCATGTAATGGAATATGTAGCACATTGTAATTCATTAAGGTTTATATGCTAAAAAGTTAACCCCACTGACCCATTATGACTTAAATCCGATGATGCTGTATGGGGTGATACAAAATTGACTAATCAAGGTTGATAAGGCATGAAATGTACTGGGCTTCATGTAAGGAGGTAACTACCGAATTTTGTTTGAAGATGTGGTTCCATTGCTTTTTCAGGTTTTTTTGTCAGTCCCGTGCGTACTTGTAATTCCGAAGAGAAAATTAGCTGGACATTTGGCCATCAAGAAAAATGTTCTACATTTCTTTGGTGAATTTTTAGTTGAAGGTACTGGTGGGTCATCAGTTTTTAATGATTTCCATGCTTCAAGCAACTCTGAGGCATCCAAGACTGATCAGAAGAATAATTTTCCTAAATGGCCTGAATTTGGATTGGATTCTGAGAAAGGCATTATTCATAACATAGAGGCAGTTGACAGTGTGCATCAAAAAAAATTACAAAATGTCAAGCGCCATAGAAGATGGAGCATTGGAAAGGTAGTAGAGAAGACTGATAATTCTTCCTTCTAGTTGTAATTTTTTCAAAATCTGACACTTGTTTTTACCATAGGTTAGAGCTGTGCATTGGACTCGGTATTTGCTTAGATTCACTGCAATAGAAATTTTCTTCAGCGGTTCAACTGCCCCCGTATTTCTGAATTTTGCGTCACAGAAAGATGCAAAACAAGTTGGAACACTAATAGTGTCTACTAGAAATGAATTCTTACATCCAAAAGGAAGCGGCAGAGACAAAACTGGTGCTATTTCATTTGTTGATAGACGTGTTGCCCTGGAGATGGCAGAAACTGCCAGAGAGAGCTGGAGGAGAAGGGATATGACAAATTTTGAGTACTTGATGATTCTCAATACACTTGCTGGACGGTCTTATAATGATTTGACACAGTATCCTGTCTTTCCATGGATACTGGCTGATTATACCTCCGAGGTTCTCGATTTTAACAAGTCATCTACCTTTCGAGATCTTTCAAAACCTGTGGGAGCACTGGATGAGAAACGGTTTGAGGTTAGTTGGTTCATGTCTAGTAATGTGATGAATGCAAATGTCTATAGATATTCTTTTAAATACTTGATTGTAACTTTATTATACAGGTTTTCGAAGATAGATACCTTAATTTCTCTGACCCTGATATACCAAGGTAATTTGAATCGTAGCTTTGGGTTGGTGATTTAAGTGCATAGTGATGCTTTACTTTTATGTGAGCAAGGTATTCTGCAGTTATGTTGTCTCACATCGAACTACTTGAATTTATAATTTGCAGCTTCTACTATGGGTCTCATTACTCCAGCATGGGCATTGTGCTTTATTACCTTATCAGATTAGAGCCATTCACTACTCTTCACCGTGGTTTGCAGGTGTGATTGACAACATCTTTGCTTACGGCACATTATGTTACATTCCATTTGTTCTTAACTGAAATGTGTGCTTTTTTGTGTGGTTTGTTTTGACGTTTCTTTTAGTAACTATTGTTTTTTTCTGCTCATAATGTCAGATCTTTACTTATTTTCACTCCTTTCAAATAGTAACGTTTGAAGAATTCTCTTGTTTTCAACACTGACTCGCCTTGAAGAGATAATTTCTGTTTCCTTCCACTAAGATAGTGCCTTCTTTTCTGTGTCAACGGAAAACAAAAATGAATCAAGAAAGAAATAAACCAAATAAAACTGTGGCCCAGTGCATGTGGCTTCCACCATTTATCCTTAATTTTAGTCTTTTCCTAGACTTGAACCGGTGACCTCAAATTCACGAGGCAAAAATTTCCATGATAAATTTCCTTCAAGGAAAGAAAGAAACAGGTCTACTTAAAGTAAATAACACATGATAAATTTCCATCTGAAGATATAAATCTTGGAATTTCATTAATCATTCTATCTAGATTTCTGCTAGGTGCTCATTTTGGTTTCATATAGAGTAATTATGAGGTTAAGGATGTGTTGATTTACTATGGACTCATGACCTACTAGGCTAGTTTTTTTGGATCTGTCCAATATGTATATATGAGTTTTGTTTGTTGTTCCTTGTTGTAAGCAGGTTGGGTAATCTGTACTAAACCGGTAACACTTGGAACCATGGTTTGTAGTTCACGTTATTGTGGACCTATATTTGAATGAGATGGGCCGTGGAATATGAGTATAACATGTAAATTTTGGGATAAGGAGGGAGCAGACCAATATGATGCAAGGCACAGTGTGGAAGGGGAGATTGTTAAAAGTTCACATATAAGTCTTGGATTATGTCGTTAAGTGTTACATTTGGACCTATGACCCATAAAGCTATTTTTTTTAGGTTAGAGTGTGTTATGGTCCTGGATTTGGACCTCATTAGGGGATATATTAGAGAATTCGATTTACGAGAGAACTCTAGGATCTCGTTTAGGATTCGTTAGAGGGAACCCAAGATCTTGTTTAAGATTCGTTAGAGAGAACCCAAGATCTCTTGATAAACCTTTATTTATCTTAATTGATATCTCTTTATTTTTCTACCTGCCATTACATAGAGTTGAGCTTACTTGCCTAAAAAGAAGACAACTCAATTAGACTTGAACATAATACCAGAGCCTCCATATAGCATGTCATCTATATGTTAATAGTTAGTGTGCATCAAGTCTCTTCCCCATTTGCCTACCCCTGAGTATAGTCTGGTTTTCAGTATGGTCCGCCTTAGTGTGGACCAAACTGACATACGGTTGGGTCTTCCATCCATCAGCTTGAGCTTTTGAGTTAGATCGGACTGTAACAATTATGATAAACAATCTTGCTGCTGATAGAAATTTCTAATATAAACAAGTATCAATCCTTTTGTCTAATTATGTCTTTCTTAAGGGTTTATTTCAGCTAGATCTTAGGATCACTACTATATCTATCTGGTTACATATTCGTCTATTTTCTGTTTCAAGTTAGGTCCATCTATATTTCTGATCACATTTGTGTATCTGAACTCATGCTTCAAACACTCACAACCCCCTTTTTTGTCAGGGTGGTAAATTTGATCATGCTGATCGTCTTTTTCAAAGCGTTGAGGCCACGTACCGCAACTGTCTTTCCAATACTAGTGACGTAAAGGAGTTAATACCAGAGTTCTATTATATGCCTGAGTTTATTGCCAATTCGAACTCTTATCATTTAGGCGTTAAACAAGATGGTTCACCTATTAGTGATGTTATCCTTCCTCCTTGGGCCAAGGTATGTGTATTCCTCGTACCAATGAAGTTCATTAAGAAACTGTTTAGGGTTTAAGATTTAAGGCATTATGTAGAGACTTTATTTATACTTAAGAAATATGACTTGTTATGGAAGGATTTCAGCAATATCAAAAGGCTGGAATACTCATTTAGTTTCTTACTTGGTTGGAGTTGGAATACTGGAGCTTGTAGTTATAACTTACAATTGATTATAAGAAATGACCACAGATGTTGATTTGGGCCTTTTTGCAGAAGTATATGTTCTATCTGTCTTAGATGACCATAGATATGTGTCTTTCGAATATTGTTTACTTGCTTGAGAAATCTTCTTGCACCGACATCCAAGAATTTAGTCCCAAATAAATTGTGCAGGGCTCAGCTGAAGAATTTGTATACAGAAATAGAGAGGCCCTTGAAAGTGAATATGTGAGCTCAAATCTGCATCACTGGATAGATTTGATTTTCGGATATAAGCAGCGTGGAAAGCCAGCATTAGAGGTAATCTTTAATAGCACATAAAATATTTTGCATTCGATTTGATCTATAACCTGATTGGTATTTGTCCATTTTGTTAGAGTTTAGTTTATTTCCTGTTACAAGTATTTCCTATTCCTAGTTTCCTATTAGCTTTTCCTAATTCTATGTTACCTAGCATTATTGTATTTCCTATTTAGTACAGAGTTAATCCCTATATAAAGGGATACTCTCATTGTATTGAAGAACAAGAATAATCAATAATATTTTAGAATTTAACAAACTTTAGAGATCAATGGTGAAGAAAAAACCTGTCTTATCATAATTGTTGAGGAGGGCAAAGCAGAACGGTTTCCCTTTGCACCAGCAGCCAAAAGTAGAGCTGCTTCTCCCCAAGCATTACCAACACACAATGTAAATATAGGCGCGTCCATAAAACTGGAAATTAGAAAAACCACCCAGGAATTCCAATTAAATATAGTAAGCCTTTTCTGCAGCTACCATGGAAGTATAATGGTTTGATTTGAAAACAAAAATCTACCAACTTGAACTTGTAACATCAAAAGGCTGGATACGGGCACCCAAATAAAAATCAATTTAATTACACTGCCTGTGAGGTACCACCAAGCAAATTATTGAGTTCTTTTAATTTGAACAGAAATGTGATGCTAAGGGTTCAACATACTCAACTGATGTGTTCAGGGGGCAATTATGTAAATCAAAACTTCAGGGGTTACGCAGGAAAGTAAGATAAAGTTAAAAGGGTCTCTAGGGGTTTCCCAAAATATCAAATTAAAATTTAACAAAAATATAAATGACATGCTATTATGACAAAAAAAAGAAGAAGAAAAAAGACTACTAACTTCATTGCATCATAGATTGCAAAAGCCTCGGTCTCATGGCCCACCTTCTGCTCACCCTGAAAAATATTCATACCAATCATGAACTGTAGAATGGGAAACCAAAGATAATACGTTGCATGTACGGATGTACCTAATAAATAGACTTGATATCTTTAAGGAATAATATAAAAGGTAATACCAGATCCATCCTAAAATGGATGTCCACTTTCCTTTTTTGAAAATTATTTATGAATGAAATATCAATAATCCGTCCCAACATGGTAGGATATGAGGGCACATGAGAAAGCCAATCCATAATATCACTAATCCTTACGCAAAAAAATAATGCTACTTTAATGTAAGCAAAATTGATATTTACAAAAAAGACAAATAGGACACTCATTGTGGGCCGACGACCGACGGGAGTAGAAAAGAGCCCATATGCAAAAGAATGATGCTTTTTTAACTGAAGCAAAATGCTATTGCAGAAATGAAATTACTATTTTCTACTTACCCCAAACTACAAATATGATCACCATAACCAACAAAGAACTTAGTAACAAACTGAAAAGGTAAGGATTTCTTTTCACCATAGCCCTCTACCATTGTTGTTATCAACACCAAACACTGTCATGCCACCCATACAAAGACATGTGGTGGACAACCAGCAACAATTTCACTGCTGCCACCACATTTGCCACTGAAAAAACAACTCCACAATTAATCTCAAAACCTAAATGATCCAATTGACCAATGTTCCTGTCATTGTTGTCGCACATTCATCACTTAGAACATCGCGACTATTAACGTCTGAATAAATTACTTCACTACCACAGATGCTGATAAGTGATAACCTACTCGTCAGTCCCAACATCATACAAACAATTGCTAGCATAACACATATCAGCAGGATTGACTATGCGCCTGTTTCAACAATACCTTACCAAACCAGACTTCTGATTAAAGCCAAGTACACATGTATGCATCATAATACACTTAGCATACTGTGGCAACAAATTATACATGCACTGGTGTACATTAATGGAGCACTGTAAACAATTTTTGCTTTTAGTTATTGCACCACTCAAAAGATATATTCGAAAGACGGAAAGCTGGCAGAAATAGTAAGCACAAGTATTCACCAAGCAAGAAGGATACTAAAAAGTAGAAGAAGGATGTACAATCGTGCCCAGCAATACCGTTATCAATTTTAATCTTAACCTTGAAAGAGTTTTTATTTTGTTGGTGACTGGCTATGGTAGACGATGTACTCAAACATGGATGCTAGAATCATGGTCCACATAAAGTTCAATGTCTAATATCTGGAAAATTTGCAAACAGGTCATGAAAGGTTATATACTATTGGCCAGTGATCAATATTATTAATAGGATCAACCATTGACTTTTAACAGCTGTTAACAACAACACCTGTAACTCTGACCTATGCAGATGAAAAAGGAGTATATCCTTCCTAAAGCAAGCTAAAATAGGTATTAAAATGCTAACCCTTGTTGTTCCCGTGGAATTTATGTACAGATATATAGGCTTCTCGACATCTTCAAACTGAAGGTAAAGAAACTCTGCCATAAGCAATTCTGTGACAGCTGGGATAAGAGACAATTCTGCATTTGAACAAGTAAGAGGCTAAATCTGGAGGAGGTTGCTCCCGTGCACTCCCCCTGATAAAAGGAATGACCTACACAGAAATATGGTGACATAATATGTGAAGATGCAATAACTGAAGATTGCAACATGCAAAATATTTTAACCCAGAACAAGGACAAAGACCAATATGCAAGTAAAGCTGAACAATCGGATACCATAAACAAGTTGCAATGAATTTTTTTTCATGGAACCAGAAACCTGTTTCTCATGTTAAATTCTAATTCATGGAAGAATAATTGTTTTTGGAATTGTACTTCAGATGTGGACCACAACATGTGGTATAACCCAATGTCAAGATGAGGCTTAAGCTAACATCTAAATAAGATACGAATAAAGAAAAGGTACAGTTTCTGGTCTTACACTGATTCGAAGAGTCTTTCGCAATAACAGGGTACAAGACTATTTAAGGTTTTCAATATTGGCCCAGCAAGCAAATAACATCAACTTCATAGCTTCTCAAGACTACAACTTGGTCAACCAATAAGTTCATATGATATTTTCATAAAACATTCAAAATCACTGCACCCATATTGTGGGAAATGCGCAAGAACTGCCTCAACATAACATAGCCTGAAAGGGAATTGTTCTTGTGAAAAGCACTGAACTTTTGGCAATTTCACAGAGAAGTTTCTGGTTTAAATTAACAGATGGGACAAGGGGATTATGTAGATTGAATACATCACAATAGTCCTCCATTTAAATTTTGCTTCTCCATTTTCTCTATTTATAGCTAATTACTAGAACCTAGTGGGAATTTTGAGCAATTTCAGAAAGTTGGAAATGTATAGATTGAGGAAGCGAGTATTTCAGAAACCCTAGAAAGGGATTGAAGATGAAAGTAAATGAGGTGAGAAATTACCATAGCGATGACATTCCGTTTGATGGAAGGTGGGTGGAGGGGAGGTTTGTGGGCTGAGAAGTCGCTAGCACCGCGGTAGAAGGGGGAGAGAGAGGTGGCGGGGGAGAGGGAGGATTTGAGACTGACAGGGGGGCGTGAGGAGGCGGAGGCGGAGACGGAGACGGAGCGGAGAGCGGTGGAGGGTGCTAACGTGCGCCTGGGGAACGGGAAGGTACACGATATGGTGGCGACCTCCATGGAGACGACGAGAGAGAGGATATCCAAAGGAAAGAAATGTGCAGTTGCATCCTACTGCCATTCCTCACCATACAAAACGTACCGATATACTGACCCGACCCGCTCCATTACCATAACCCGAATCAACTGAAAACGCACTGTGCATATAGGTCGTGAGTTCGACTACTTACAGTTCTATTTTTTTACATTTTTACTATAACTAGTGTGGCGTACCGATAAAATCTTTTACTAAGCTATGTTATCGAATAAACATGTACATAGTCATAATGACCAGTGTATTAAAA
>JAYMSU010000428.1:0-14207 GCA_036897765.1 Erodium chrysanthum | reverse complement strand
CTGAATAAATCAACAATAACAACAAATATTGTACGAAAATAAAGTACAACAAAGTATAGGGATGGCAAAACACGATCGGGGTGGGCCCTCCATAATTCTTGAATACTATGAAAAAACAAATAGAAAATATATTGATGTAATAACTGGATAGATCCAAAAATTCTTGAAAAAATATGCAACATTTCTTATTAAAAAAAGTAACGAATTGAATAAAAAAATCTATTCCTAATAATTAGTATAACTGTTTAGAATATTAGATTCAAACCGATTATAGTGTATGAAATTAAATATATGTGACATCATTTTTTAAACAAAACAAAGGTACTTCGATGTCAATGTTCATAAAATATTTCATTGTAAATGTACAGTACAAACCTTCACTAAACCATTATATTTTATATCGACTTCTCAAATATAACATTCAGTGAGTTGTGAATCAAGTTGTTGGAAAGTGGTATATGAGTTTTGAGCTAAAAATAACATTTTGAAGTAAAAATGGGTGAATGATCATAATTTTTTCATACAAACTTCGATTTAAGCCCGTAAAATATCAAATCGAAGGCAACTAAAAGCTATACACTATTATAGAACTTTCCCGAGCAAAAATACCATATACCCCGCTAAATCTACCTCTAGCTTCAAGGTAAAGAACTGAACATAATAAGATGTGATCTTCTGACTTGCTATCAGACATGCAAGTTAGAACATGCCGACAACCTTATATCATCATGAAAAAGTCTATTGGTTTATTAAATCTTGATGTTTTTCTTAATATGCAATCAACTCTATGTAAATGTAGACTAACGCAAATTATTTACTTAGTTTCTTCCAATTTCCGGAGAGATTAAACATGTCAAATGTATGAGACAATTACACATGCAAAATCTCAAAGTTGGGAGAGGAGATATGATTGTTTTTTAAAAAAATATCAAAAAATAATAGTGTAGATAATTCACATAGAGAACTGTATAAGGCGGCGCATGAGATTGCTAAGTATACTTTGATTAGTGTAGACCATGTCGGGATGAACATCTCACGCCCCCTGACCCTTATGTCTATTGCATCTGCTGATATGTTAATCGAACAATAAAATCTCTATGATTATCTCAAAAAAAATATATATATTTTTAGAATTTTGGTTAAAATAGATAATAATTTTTTGATTTATTCAGACAGGGAAGAAAAAAAAGAAAAGAAAAAGAGAAACATTAGGTTCAAATCACAGCGAAAAGCCAAGCGCAGAGAAAGTAGCGCGCATAGAAGCAGAATGTCCCTCTGGTCGTCCTCCACATCGCGGCGGCTATAAAATTCTCCTAAGCTCCTTCCCATGGCGTCGATTCTCTCGAGAAGCAACAACCGCTTGCTGTCTCGACTCCAAGCCCTAACTAACCTGCACTTACAGGTTCCTATCCCTCACTCTCCTCCTTTGTTATTCTCTTTCTCTTTAATCGAACACTTCGCAATCTGTTGTATTTAATTCGAATTTTGTTTCCAGTTTCAAGTCCAGAGATTAAAACACACATTACCGGGACTGGATATGAAATCCGCATTCCCTCCAGAAGTGGCTCACCAAGGTTTTTACTAATTTGTACTATTTGTCGTATCGGGAAAAAATAATCTAGCCAATAGGTCTTGGCCGAGACTTAAAAGCCAAATCCAATTATTGCTCGTACCTGTATGCTGTAAATGGGTATTGTTATATTAAACGTATTGCGTTAATTGTTGTTATGGATCAACTTCTTAGTGCGCATAAATAAATTTGATGTTGATGCAGGCCAAGCTAACATGTCTAATTGGAAAAAGCTGGATGCAAGGGGCCTTGGTGTAACTCGTATGATGATTCCACCGTCTCCTTGGGTTGTCTTGAACCATCTTCACGGGAAAGGTGATGTTTCGTACTTCTCTCCTCAGACTTCTTCATAACCATTTTGCATAGGTGCAGACATTTAATTCTAACATCTAAGCCATGCTAAGTGAAATGGTGTTTCCTAAAATGTGTTGGGTGCGTTCTGCAATGAGTTCAAGGCAATGCTTGAAACGGTTTCAAAATTAGCCAACTTGCACTGATTTTAGTTACTTATTGAGGGGATGACTGCTGGGATAAACAGTACGAGTTCAAAGTTCAAACATTTGGATAGTTTGAAGTTGCTTGCCCGCATTTCATAATTTGGTTATTTTCGCTTTTCTTGGTATGCAGGGTTTCAAGTCTACTTAGTGGGTGGTTGTGTTAGAGATTTAATCCTAAAGAGAGTACCCAAGGACTTTGATGTTATCACTACAGCTAGCCTCCAGGAGGTCTGTTACACTCTTAGCTGTTTATTTCAACAATAACAGTACTGATTTGCATGTTCAATGGCATGATTTTGGTTTGTGAACTGCCTATTGGTTATTATATGTTACAGGTCAAGAAAATATTTTACCGCTGCCAAATTGTTGGAAGACGGTTTCCTGTATGTATGGTGCATATTAAAGGTTCTATTATCGAGGTTTGTTGGCAACTCTTGTAAATATATTTGATACAATTTTTAGGGGCATATGTGATACAATAAGTATGAGCTGTAGCTGACAGGTTTCAATGCATGCACTTAAGAATTCGCATCTTAATTTTGTTATGTTTTTTTTTTCTTTCACGATTGCCTGTAACAGGTGTCCAGTTTTCAAACTGTGGCACATAATCAAAAGGAGAAAGAGAAAGTCTTTGTCGCTCAAACTCCAAGTGGTTGTGGGGAAGCAGACTCCATCCTTTGGAAAGACTCCATGCGCCGGGACTTCACAGTGAACAGGTAAGGTTTCTCTATTCTTCTTCTCTATTTCCCCCCAAATTTTATGCAACTTGGTGAACATTGTGTTTTGAATTCCGTTGATGCAGTTTATTCTACGACCCATTTGTGAACAAAATCTATGATTATGCCAATGGAATTGCTGACTTAAGGGCTTTGAAGGTGACTATCTGTCTATTTGCTAACTTTACTATACAGAGAATGCAATTTATTTGTCTTATGTCATTTGAAGTGTACTTGTTTCATTTGTTTGGTGATATGGAGCAGTTACGAACATTAACTCCTGCTCAAGTATCGTTCAAAGAGGACTGTGGTAGGTATTTTTTCTCTTTCAGGTGTAAACTTCCTTTTCCATCACAATCTTGGATCCAGTTGGTGTAATTGGTATTGAAATAAACCCTTTCGGTGACCTTGTAATCTATGTCATGCAGCAATAATTTTGCGGGGTTTAAGAATTGCAGCTCGCTTAGGCTTATCATTGTCGAAGGACGTTGAGACTGCAATACACAATCTTTCCTCATCCATCAAGACATTGGACAAGGTATTATCAGAGTTGAAAGCATGTTTTCTGTCTGTGGCAATATTGTTGTTTTGTTAACGTCTTTCATCACACTCTTCATAACGTCAGTTTCTTTTTCTACAGGCCAGATTGATGTTGGAGTTGAATTATATGCTTTCATATGGGGCCTCTGAGCATTCCCTCCATTTGCTTCAGAAAGTTAATCTTCTTGAAATTCTTTTTCCATTTCATGTAAGTGATTTCTTAGTTGCTTAATTGGTGCATTGTATGTACTTGTTTAGTTATTTGTTAACCTTAAATTTAACAAGCACTTTGTCTTAAAGGCAGCATATCTTGATCACCAGAGTACCAAGAAAGCCGCACAAAAGTCCACAATGTTGTTGGTAAGCTCAGCTTTACAGGAAAACGATACAACGGTTTTGCCGACTTATTATTAGTGGCTGTCATGAAGATGGATTCTAAGATAATAATATAAATCCAAACTATTTAGATAATAAATTTGGGGAAGAGTTTCTATAAATGCTTAGGTGATGGTTGAATATTAAAACTTGAGGTAAAGGCACACAGATTTCGAGAAATAACAAGGTGTTGTCATTGAAAAACTAATTTTACTCATCCTAGAATTCATCAAGTTATATGAAAAATACTCATTATTTGCTGTTCATATAGGATTTGTTAGTATACTGGTTATATAAATAATGCTTAAATCTAATGTCGAGGATGAGTGAGAGGGAGACCCTCTAAAGGTTATGTGCATTTTTTTGCTCAACTCTAATTTTGTTGATGTGTAATTCTTGATATAAGACCGTCTTCAGCATGGTACTAATACACTATTTTCTTTTCGGCAGAAATTATTCTCCAACTTGGATAGATTTATTACATGTGATCAACCTTCCAATTCTAGTGTCTGGTGAGTTAACAACTTGTTTTTCTGCTAAAAATGACATTCATGGTAGGACGTGAAACATAGATGTACAGACTGATGTGGTAGGCCAATATGTTAGTTCAACAAATCTTGAAAAATTCAGTTTTATGACAAGTCCTAGGTAAAATAGAATAAGATTTATCATCAAGGTCTGTGATCCACGATCAGTCTTGTATGTGTGTAAGTAGCAAGATCTTGTGATAATTATGGCAATCTAGCTATATGACAATTAATGCCCAATTTATCCGACACAATCAAATTAGATGCTTGATCTCTCAAGTAATGATCTGCCATGTAAATTGTTCAATCTTTTCAAACAATTTGATTTTGTTGATAAAGGCCATTTCAAATTTAGATTGAATATGATCAGAATATGATTTTGAAGGAATGACTGATTAGAACTAAGTTAGTCAAATGGTACATCTAGAGCACCATCTCCAAACCTCTGCCCCAGACATATAATGTGGCTTTCTACTACACACTATATATCTATCCACTTGTAACACACAGTCAATAGTTGAGATATGTGGAGTGGACAGCATTTGGTAGGCCAGTCTGGTAGGACGGGGTGCAAGTGAGTCATCCTTGGTGACGGACTAGTTATTTCTGGAAACTGCTGCAATTATTGGCTACAATTGAGTTAATGATGTACCTAATTATGTAAATCTGTGTATGGAACAGGGTTGGACTGTTGGCATTTCATCTCGCACTAGTAAATAAGCCTCAGGATGCTCTTGTAGTTAGGGCATTTGCTTCTGTCCTGTATCAAGGAAATTGGAAGGAAGGTGCTAAATTTGCGAGAGAACATGCTCAAGTGCAAGTGAATTTCGTACCCGAGATCTCAGGGTCCTCTGATTTTGATTCAGATGAAAAACTTGCAGAAGGAGTAGCAAAATTAGCATATTTGGTGCAAAATTCTATAGCTGTTTTAACTAGTGCTGACAAACTTGTTGAAGTGATGTCGTCGAGATTTCCAGGTTCTCCATGCTCTCTTTTGGTAAGATTTTTGACATATCTATACTGCTTATCTATAATATACAGCAGTTCAATTTCAGATACAAAATGCCTTCCAAACCTGGCACTATATGTAGCCTCTCTATGGTAATTGTTGATTGATATTTGATTCTAGAGCATGACCATGTGCCCTGTTAACTGCGCAACATTGTTATCTTCATAGAGAACCTCAAATTAATATGAAATTTCATGAATTGGTTAATGAAAGATCCTAACTGGTGTCTAAATTGCCATCCAAATATTAATGGCTGAGAATGAGATTGTGCAATAAGAATCTTTGGGACGGGATTGTGCAGATATGACCTTGTCCTAGTTATGAACTAAAATGCAATACTGATCCCTTGCACTAATCTTGAATTGCTGGACTCATGCCTGCTTTAACATCTTTTGAATATGTACACATGCTATGCAAGGGAAAGTGATGTTTTCTATTGAAGTAAAGGAGGTTTTTCTGAACTTGTATTCACTAACAACCTACACATACTATGTGGGACTTGACTTGGTCTTTCACAGTTATTCCCAAATCTAGTTGATATGAATGAATTTTCTGTTTGCACAACAATATTGTGAACATACATCTCTTTTACTTACAAATTTGTGTCTGATATAATTGAAAATATGTTGTGATGTAGGCTTTTATAACAAAGAAAATGAGTCAAAGTGTTCATGAAATGTTCCAAGTATTGGTACATGATATTGAATCGTATCATGTGGGAAGAGAGAACTTGGACATCAATTACCACTTGCTTGGTCTGGGAAGACTGTGTGAGACAAGGTTTGTTCTTGGAAAGGTTATTTTAGAAACCATGAATGAAGGAGTTGTCCAGACAAGAAGAGATATTGATGAAATTGTGGATGGACAGAAGTCAGCTGTGATCAAGGCTCTTTCTGGTTTGGCAAAGCAAGAAGCAGTGGCCAATAGAAGCAAAAAGCGACAGCTTTCACAATCTAGTCCTGTAGTAGAGAATAATAATTTTTCCGTGAAAAGAAGTAGATCAAACCAGCCATTAATAGTTAGAGAAGAGGCAAAGAGGTTTGAGACGGACAAGCGCCCTGAGCAGGTCAAGAAGCGTTTGAAGATGGTGAGTGGGAAACACCATAGTCTACAAGACGAGCCAAATGAACAAAAGAGAGCTGCAAAGCAGGAGTTTGAGATGAAGTGCAATACTCAGGAGAAGCATGGAGCGTCTGAGAAACAGTTGCAGGTTGTGAACGGGAACCACAGTGAGTCATTGGCTGGGAAGCACCGAAAGGAAAAGAAGTCTAACACCATTAGCAATGAAACAATAAATCAGGGAGAGGAGGTAGAGAAGAAAGAGAGTCAAGAGAAGAATAAGATTAAGAAACAAAATCGAAGTCTGTATAGTTTATTTAAGTGAAGCAGTATCTAGTTCAGGAAAAGTCTAAGGTATTCGAGGTGTAGCAGTGTACGTGCAGAAGGTCTAGAAGCACTTGAACGAAGGTGATTAACAGGAATCCCCATAATTCTGTGTGTCTGTTAGGTAATTGAAGAAGAGCTTTGTACATCTGAAGAAGATAGGGTGAAACTATAACGGAGGAAGGATATCCTGTATTACAGAACTGGCAGGTAAAGAGCAAGAAACAGAATCAAACTTGGGCTAAGTGAGAAGTTAGAGTTGTCTATTTTAACAGTTCAGTATTTGGTAAGTGCGAGTGTAAGCCATTTTTGTCAGATGTTCATTACTATTGAGATTTTCCATATGATCACACTCTTGGGTGAAGAATTTCTATTTAAGCCTTGCACTGGCAGGAAATATTTAGCCTTTTTTCATCCTCTTGTGTAGAAAGCTTGTTGAGGTTTTTTGCAGGGAGGAAAATTCAATCTACCCAATGCAGTGTGGAACTTGTTTTATATTTGGGATAATTGTAAACAATATCTGTTTAACTTATAAAAGTTCACGTCGTATATTAAAAATTGATGCTTTTGTACTCATCAAGTTTGGATATTTTGTAAATTTGTTCCAAAATGATGGTTTTGTCCTTTAAAAAATAATAAATAAAAAACAAAAAAAAAAGTCATAATTTTTGTATCCTTTAAAAAGTAAAGAAGATAGAAAATTTTAGATTTTGGATTTTTTGTTTTTTATTTGTTATTTTTTAAATATAAAATTTTAAGGATAAAATAATTATTTTTTCAAATAGATTTAAATAAAATACAACAAATGTAAATAGAACGCGAACTAATGAAAGTTGTAAAGTAAATAGTTATTTTTTAAATAATTATCCCTTTAATTATTATTTAACAAATATCTTCATTATTGTTCAAATTGCTTTTTTTTTTGAGGTAGTTCAAATTGCTTATTAATCATGGACATCCCTTATATTTGCATAATTAAAACTTGCAATTAATAATTTTATCAGATGGTATGATCTTTCATCTTAATAGTTTTTTTGGGGGGTAATTAACCAAGTACACACTTAAAATCAATCAAATGTGTTTTACTCTCTCTGTAACAATCAAAATTATCATCCATGAATTCATTTACTTGATGATGCAAAATCGCATGGCTTTAAAACTAGTATAATTTGGTTTTGTCGTTGGCATTAAATCCAAATATAATTTGTTTTTCTTCGAATAAATAAGTAAATACAATTATATTTCATAAATGTTGCCGAGATTGGGTTTTTAATCCAGTATTGAAGGAATCTGAAATTGACTATCTTTAAAAAAATGATTAAGAAGGGAAGCTTAGATTATTTGAAAAAATAATAATGCGGGGACATCACATGCGTCACCCCCAACCCAAAAACAATGTGACCGTTGTTGGAGACAGAATAAAAAGTCTTTGTAATCCAACGGTCGAATTTCACTAGCCGTTGGTTTTAAAAATACTTGTTAAAACTCCTGACAAATACCCCTTTTCTCTGGTTCCATCTCTGGTTCTTACACACACCATTCTCAGCCAAACCTCGCTCTCTTGCTCGTTGATTCTGGGTTTCTCGGATGCTTTAGCGCAAGGAGGAGTAGAGGAGTGTTGATTTTCCCTTACTGGGTCTCTGATTCTTCTTTCAAGAAAATGGTTTTGTCTAATGAGAACGATGCTTCTGCTTTGCCCAAACCCACTCACTTTCAAGGTACAAAACTTGTTCTCTTTGATAATTTCAGACCCAGTTCTTGAATTTTCAGCTGGGTTTTGTTCTGTTTTGATTTTGATTATAATTGTCTTTTGTGAATTTTAAAAAGGTGGAGTGAATATGGGAAGCAGAAAGTTTGGGCAGGAGGTGAGGCACACTAGAAGAGCTTTGGGTGTGATCAATAAGAATCTAGTGGGAGCTCAAGCTTACCCTTGTGTTGTCAAAAAGAGAGCCTTGCCACTGTAAATTTCTAAACCCACTTGCCATTGCAATTTTGATGTTTGGTTCTCCAATTACATTGATCTTCCTATGTTTGTTTGATTGCAAATTGCACATGTTTATTCATGTTGATTTCTTGTTTTTGTTTTCAAATGTTGATTTGAGGTTGTTTTTGGACCACAGAAATCATACTGCCTGTGAGAAGAAGAACCAGCCTGATCCAGTGCATAATAGACCAATTACAAGGTTATTTATTACATCATTTATCTTGGCATCTTGCTTTTTCTACCATTTGGCTTCTGAGAAAACAAAAAGTAAAAGGGAAATTTTTCAAAATTTGAAACATAGATCTTCAATTGTTAAAAGGAACTCTTGTTACTAGCTGGATTTGGGTAGACTTTTTTTTGTTCTTTTTGGAAGTTAGAACAGTCTTTACTTTTGAATTTTCCATCAAAATCTGAACTTTTTGAGTCTTTTTCTTGTAATTGTAGGAACTATGCAGCACAAATGGCAAGCACAAAGCCACCACCATGCCCTCAGCAGGTACAAGTGAGGAAGCCAAACCCAGAGGTGAAAGAGTTTGGAGATTGCATCTTTGTGGATGTAGAAGAAGACAACTCTTCACCTGCTGAGAACCCAGTTCCAATGGCTTTAGAGCAGACAGAAGCAAAACATAATGATGAGGATCTAATGGTATGTATTTGTACTAATGTAGTGTCATTCCAAATATATTTTGATAAATTGTGCACCCATAAATATAATTGACTAAGCTAAGAACATGACAGGAGGAAGTGGAGATGGAAGACATATCAGTTGAAGAGCAAGAAGTTGTTTTGGACATTGATGGCAAAGATGCAAAGAATGTGCTTGCAGCTGTGGACTATGTCACAGATATGTATGCCTACTACAGAAAAGTAGAGGTAATGCTCAAAACTCAATTCACAGTCCCTCTTCAGCATATTAATATACATGAATTGTGTTTTCAATTTAGTAAAGCTAGATCTCTAATTAGCAAGATTTGGTTAGAACATATGTTTCAATTTTGAGTTTGGTAACTGATCAGGCACTCATTTCATGCAGTGTTGTAGCTGTGTCTCACCTGACTATATGGGACAGCAGCCTGACATTAATGAGAAGATGAGGGCCATACTGATTGATTGGCTTATTGATGTATGTGTACACATCTTAAATGTACATGAACAAGTTACATGTTTGTTGATTTTTTTTTTTGAATTGTACATGTGTAGGTACCTGACAAGTTCGACCTCTTGAACGAGACACTGTTTCTGACAGTGAATCTCATAGACAGGTTTCTCTCCCGACAATCGGTGGTGAGAAAGAAGCTTCAGTTGGTCGGGTTGGTGGCCATGCTCTTGGCCTGCAAGTACGAGGAAGTTTCAGTTCCTGTTGTGGGAGATATGATCCTTATCTCAGACAAAGCCTACACAAGAACTGAAGTTCTCGAAATGGTAACTTTCTTTTCTGGTTTGTAATCAAGACAAGAAACATATATATATAGTGTGAGATTTACTCTAAAATCCTGACCATTGAAATGAAATGCACAGGAGAGATTGATGCTCAACACATTGCAGTTCAACATGTCATATCCAACACCATATGTGTTCATGCAAAGGTTCCTCAAGGCTGCTCAATCAGACAAGAAGGTTAGTTAGTAACTACTTACTACCTAGTACCACTTTTCACTCAATCAATCCTTAAACTAAACAATGAGAATGAAATTGCATCATGAACAGCTAGAGCTATTGTCATATTTCTTGATTGAGCTGTCCATGGTGGAGTATGAGATGCTCAAGTACCCGCCATCTCTTTTGGCGGCAGCAGCAATCTACACAGCACAATGCACTATTTATGGGTTCAAGCAGTGGAGCAAGACCTGTGAATGGCATAGCAGCTACTCAGAGGACAAGCTCTTGTAAGTCACTTGATTTGCTTTATACACTTATAACCAAACCAAGATATTATATTGAATTCAATATTCGGGTTTGCAGAGAATGCTCAAGATTGATGGTTGGTTTCCACCAAAGATCGGGGACAGGGAAGCTAACGGGAGTGCACAGAAAGTACAGCACATCAAAATTCAGATGCACTGCAAATTTTGAAGCAGCAAGTTTTCTACTTGAGAATGAGGCTTGACAGGACCCATGTACAGCCTACTAATTTGACATTGGGCTCATGGGAGGGCACAACAACATGATCCAGCAACTTGTGTTGCAGATCACTACTTTGATTTAGGAGAATTCAGTACTTTTCTGTTTCTGCATAAAAAATATGTATGTGTTCACATTGAACATGTATTTTCGAACACAATAAATTCGACTCTCAAATTCTTCAATAATTCTAATTTCTCAATAAGGCTACATCTCTTTTTTTTTTATGGCCAGGTTTGAACGATAGGACAAATCTTTAATTTGATAATATAGTATTGGATATTAAAATTCTAAAATAATGTATGCATAGAATAAGTCGACTATCCACAAAATATTGTTATTATTATTATCGCAAACTCTATATAAATGTAGAGATTTTTTTTTAATATATTACTTGGCTCTGAGAAATTTATAAAAATAGGTATAAAATCGAAACAATTTTTTTTTGAAGTCAATCATCCTCATTTCATTACTGATAAATATTTGGTACATCAATGTTCTGGAGGAATTCCGGGATGTCGACATTATTCCAATTACAATCAGGGAAATCAAGTGTAGTCCTAGCTAGAGCATGGGCTACCCTATTGACTGGTCGTCTAACAAAACTGATTGACACATTCCTGAGATGGTGTAGAATATGTATACAGTCTGAAATCCATAACCTGAGTGGAGAAAGCATATGTGTATCCTGCTAAATAAGGAGAGCAACAGTCTGGCAATCTATTTCGATCTCCACCAAGACCCATCTTTCATAGCGGATCCAACTCAGTACCTCTTGTACCTCGAGAGTCTCCAATAATTCAGGGTCTGTAGAGTTTGAGAGAAGCTTACACTTTGTCACTTGGATGACGCCTGAGCTATCTCTGAGAATAAGCCCATAGCCTCATGCACCGTAGTTAGTATGTGTCACGGCATCAACATTCAGCTTCCATGAACCATGTGGTGGTGTTGTCCAAGACGTCATATGTGGTTGGCGGATAGGGGCATGTAGATCGGTAATATGCTTCTGGGATTGAACCTGCATCTAGTCCTCTAGCTCCGCGAGGGATGAGTGAACAGTCTAGTGTGGGTTACTAATTTTTGCGTTCCACAGAGCGTCATTCTTAGCCTTCCAGATACCCTCACCCCAACATTACTGTTATCTCGAGTTTGTTTGCATCCGTCCGCTCTATCAGCTCGGTGAAAATATCCAGCATAGTCCTCGGGAGCTGCGGTAGCTGGATGCCCATAATTGCCCAGCATTCCAATGCAGAGTCGCAACTCTATAAGATATGGGTTGTGTCTTCTCTTCTGGGCACCACATGCAGTTCGGTGGAATGTCTACCTTACGTGTTTTCAGCTGTAGTTTAGCTGGCAAGCATTCTGTCAAAACTCACCAGAAGAAGTGTTTGGCTTTATGAGGGACATTTAAGGACCACAACACTTTCCAGATACGCATATTCGATTGTATAGGCCACCGGTTCAGCCTAGTTTAGATGAATTTGTAAGTGCTGTGTACCGAGTACATTCCTGATCGCTTTCGCGGGCAGTACCAAGAGTCCGGACTGGTCGAGTAACCCAAAGGCAAAGCTAGGATAGCCTCATGCCCTACTGTGCCAAAAAATTCCCGAACTAAAGTGTTGTTCCATGAGATCAGGTACTTGAGTCAAGGTAAAACTCGGATGCACTGAGTGAACCCATGGATCCTGAACACACAACCAAGGGTGATCTTTAATAGATGTTGTTCTCCCATCCTCTATGCGTCTTCTCACCCCTTTCCTTACAAGTTCTTGTGCCGATCTGATACTTTGCCATGTAGCTTGGGTTGTCATATCAGTTGCTGATAAAATGTCCCCCTCAGAGTAATACCAAGCCTTATAAATATGTGCCACAAGGTTGTCTTCATAAACTAGAAGTCTATGCCTAGCGTCCCAAGAGCGCGAGGTTAAACTCTTTTAAAAATTTGAAACTCATCCATCCCCCCATTTCGTGGATGCATAGTTTGCTCCATTATTTCCAAATCAATCCTCGAGTATTAGAATCCTTATTGCTCCACCAGAAACGGGCCATCAACCGCTCCATATCCTCTAACAAGTTCACTGGTAATTTGTAAACTCTCATCGCATACGTGGGTAATGCTTGGCAGACAGATTTTAATAGTATCTTATTTCCCGCTTTCGAGAGCATTTTACTGTCCCACATTTGAATTCTGGTTTGGATCTGATCTTGAACATACCCCAAATGCCTCTGTCTTACTTTTTCCTATAAGGATCGAAAGGCCCAAATAATTGGAAGACACCGAATCTGTACCAATCCCCAACTGTGCTCTGATCCACTGTCTTCTTCTCTCCATGGTGCTAGTACTAAACATAATAATGGATTTCTCTTGATTCACTCTTTGGCCAGAGACCTGCTCAAAACGACCGAGAAGCTCCCGAACTCGATGAACCTCCTGTTCAGTTTCTTTGCAAAAGATGTAATTGTCATCAGCAAAGAATAAATGTGAAACACGTGGAGCCCCTCGAGCAATCTTAAACCCATGTAATAAGCCCATGGTCTCATAATGCCCAATGTGTCTTGATAATCCTTCCGCACACAATATGAAGAGGTAAGGTGATAAAGGGTCACCCTGCCGAATACCTCGCGAAGGGATAACGGGCCCAATTGTTCTTCCTTCCAGATTAAAAGAGTACTGCACTATCTGTAGTCTCACCTCCACAAGTTTGATCCAGTGAGCATGAAAGCCCAATTTGCCCATGATTCAGGATAGATAGGTCCATTCCACTCGGTCATACGCTTCACTCATATCTAGTTTCAGGACCATCCAACCCTCTCAGTTTCGTCTATGGCGCTTTAGGTAATGAACAAGCTCACCAACTATCATAATATTGTATATGATTAGTCTTCCCGCCACAACTGAACTATGAGATGGAGATATACCTTGAGGCAGCAACTTCTTCACTCGATTAGCCATTACTTTCGATATATCTTGAACAGAACATTGCATAATGATATCGGCCGAAAGTCCCCCATTGTGCGAAGTTCTTTGTGTTTTGGGATTAACACCACCGAAGTATCATGGAGATCATGGGGAAGACAACTAGTAGTGAAAAAATTCTGCACAACAGTTGTAACATCTTTCCCAACAACGTATTAATATATACTTGTGATAAAACCCCGGATTCAGGCCATCCGGTCCCGGTCATTTATGGGTATTCATATATTTGACCGCGCGCCACACTTCAGGTTTTGTCACCGACTGGATCAAAGCATTGTTCTACGTATCTATTAATAGGCTCGGAACACACTTAAGGACATTGTCCCCATTCGAGTCATTGGAGGTAAATAAATCAGTATAAAAGTTGCCAATGGTTTGTTCCAAACTTGTTTTCCCATGTCTGTCATGTACCATTGTCACCACGTAGACTCTTTATGCGGTTCATGCGTTTCCTCTCCGACGTCTTTGTGTGGAAATAGCCTGTATTCTAGTCCCCAAAAGCTAACCA
>JAYMSU010000427.1:0-14208 GCA_036897765.1 Erodium chrysanthum | reverse complement strand
TCACCTTATCTATTATGAAGCATGAAACTTGATGTGGTTTTTGTTGTTGTAAATTTCCAATTACTTAATTTCAAACAAGATGTCAATGGTAGTTATGGTTTAACTTACAGGTAACATATAAGTGTTGTGAAGTCCTTCAATTATTGATCTGCTTCAAATAATATGATAGACATGTCTTATGGACAAAGTAAATAGTATTTTTAGTATTTCCAAGACATCATAAGCAAGAAACTTGAAAAACAGAGTTATATAAGCTGAATTATTCTCTCTGTTTCTATATATGGTGCATGGGTGTACATAAAAGTAAAGTTCTTTGCTGAAACTTTGAAAATTATGACAATGGACATGTGATTCCTCTGGTGAGTATTGGACAAGTAATTGCTTCCATCTCCACTCTGAGATAGTTCGTGGCGAAGTGGATAATGGAAAGCTGATAAACCCCAAACACAGACATAATGAACAACGAAAAATACAGTCGCAACCGACATGTGTTACGGTTGTGCGAGACGGAGGCAGCAACAAAAATCTGACATATAGATGTCATAATAACTTCCAGAAATAACAAGTACCACTTGACACAACCGTTCAAATGGGGTTCTAGGTTCTCTTGCAATCATGAAAAACTCATCTTACAACCGTTTAAACATGATCCGAGGACCTTGTTTAACATCTTCATTTATAATAGGTAGGTATATCCAGCTTCTTCCTTCTCCATTGTTTAATTTCTTTTTGTAGATATACTTTTTTAAAAAATATGCAATGCACGTGCATTTTATGTGCAATACACATGCGTTGCTGTCTTGGCTCATCTCAGAGTTTCCGCAAACTCCCGGACAAGGTACATATTACTTTCTCTGTTCTCAAGTAATTGCTGTATGTATCTTGTATATGAACAACGAAAAATACAGTTGCAACCGACATGTGTTACGGTCGTGTGAGGCGGAGGCAATAGCAAAAATCTGACACACAGATGTCAAAATAACTCCCAGAAATAACATAATTAATCTGTTTTTAAACATTTCTAGAAATAAAAAACTATCATCCTACTTAGATAAAAAAACAAACAGCACCGTGAGAAAATTGAAACGCCTTACAATTTTTTTGAGGGACCCATACAACGTTAATAAAGATGGAATATTGTATGAATGTGATTGTTAACTGAAATGAACTCCATCCAAAAAAGGTTTGTGCATTAACGTGTTCTACACTCATATTCATCATTTGATAAAAGATGTCAACTTTTAGATTTAAGTGAAAAAATATTAAACTATTTATAGATATGAAGCATTCATTAAAATGTAGTATATATGTGGATCTGTTTTATATCATTATCATTAACTTTTAATCTACTGCATATTCCATTATGAGTGTGATATTGTTGCCTTGTTTCTCATATGAGTTTGAACTTTCATAATAATTATTTTTTCTGAAGAATTCTAACATTTTCTGTCTTTCAACGCTCTCAATTTTTTGGTAATTAGGCACCTTAGGAGCAATGTTGTAAAAAAACGCGCTACACGATAGGGGTATGCAAAATTAACCGACACCTGGAAAACCGACCAACACCAACCGACAGCCACGTCAAAGAAACCAGAATAGGTGCAAAAGCGGCTATGTGGTTGGTAAACCGGCGACCACATGGGTGGGTTTTGGTTCCAGAATCCTGGAACCACCGATAAAATCGACCAATAGGTTAGGACATGTGTCATAGATTGGGCTTTTGAAAATCCCACTTGTTTTTGGCGCGTGTGAAAGGAGAAGTCCGTCTTCCGTCTTGAGTGTAACGTCCCTCAATCGTCCGATGTAGGTTAATGATCGTGATCGTCCGTTGCAGATGATAGTTGGCTTCCACCTCCGTCAGCCTTATACTCTCAGATCTCCTCTCTCTCTCATCTCCCTCTGATTTCGTCCCTCTCACTCGTCTTCACCTATCGTCTCTTTGCATTGAATGCTCTCTTCCTCTCATTGAGTTCCCGTCTCCTCAAAATGTAGAAAACCCTCTGATACGCACCAGTTGTGATTGAAGCCATATGGGCTGTATTTTGTTGTTTTTCATTTCATAAGTAGACTTATTATGTAAGAGGCTTATTACGGCTGGGCCTCAGCCTTTTTAGCTTATGGGATTATGGGCTTATCCATGGCCCAATAGATAGGAACTGTACTTCTTCTACATCCTGCTTTTAAAGGAGGATCACGAGTAATGAAAGTCAGACTTCCCATTTGAATAGTCTCACATATATGCTTCTCTCTCTACTGTTCTCTGTTCATCTCTGCCCCTCCTTCTGCTCATCTTGTCCCCTTGTCTTCTTCTGGTTACAATTGAAACCCTAACCCTAGTTCATTGTTCATCGCCGCTTCCGCCACCATCACAGCCGTAACACCCTCGTTCCAGCACTGTGGATAGTCTGTCGGGGCTAACACACCTACCCATTTCCCCACTCAACCTGTCGATTTCCGCACTCAACATGTTAATTCCCGCAACCAAATTTTTAGATGACTAACAACTGATTCATGCTCCCACGGGGAGCTAGACAGCAAAAAGAGGAGAGAGGATCACTCAAAAATCTTGTATACTCCTGTCAATTTCAAGGATATCTGGCTTACCCATTTTTAGTTGCGCTAAAATTTTACCCTCTTCGCTCCCCTGAGTTGTGAAGCCCGAATTCTAAAGTCGTTTTTGCTGCATAGAGGCGATGGTCACTACTCGACAGGCTTTTTGGGAGAATCAGAGGAGACGACGATAAATTTTTCTTTAGTTCTTGACACAAGAGTTTTTTTAAACCTTTGCATCGTCTCCTTTTAATGAGATAGGTCTGAGTCATCTTTTTTTTTTTTGCAGATGATATTTTTGTGTATCTTAAAGCTTCAAAAGAGCATAAAGTTGTGGGAGGATTGGGCTTCCATAACCGGCAAGACTTTAATGTCTCTATTTTTGGGATGCAGGGGTGGTTTACAGTATAATGAAGGCGCATTATTTTCCTCATTCAACCTTTCTCGAGGCTTCGTTAGGTTCATATCCAAGCTTCATAGGGCACAGTATTCTAGTCTCTCTAGATTTGGTTCGCTCTCACGTGTCGCCATATAGGATCGGGTTCTCAGTACTTATTCACCATCATCCAGGGCTGCTGGACGACAGAACTATGATAGAAACCGAGGTCTTGACATTCGAGGGCCTCTCGCTTTCTCATCTCATGAGGCATCCGTAGAATGTGAAATATGAAAGCAGTCATAAGGTTTGGCTGAATGGAGACGCGCCCAAGCTCGTAAAGTAGCTCTTCTTCTCTGTCCCGGACAACTTGCCATTGGCACACGGTGGAGACCTCCTGTCTTAAAATTAAATGTTGATGGTGTGGTTGGGGTTTTTTATATATTTTTTATTATAGAGAAATAATGTATTAAAAACAGGTTAGAGTGAACCTCAGAAAGAGGTCCACTAAACATAATCAAAGTCGATACAAAAGAACACGTCATACAAGAAAGGAAAAGAAAAACACGCTTTTCTATCCCAAGGAGAAAACCCCTTCTTGCATTCTTTCGGTTGGACCAGAGAACGAGGACGGGGACCACTTATTTATGTTTGTGCACATTCATTTACCTTCTTAATACGGTGTTACATTTGCATTGTTTTGTATTAGGTTCCTCAAGGCATCGAGAACAACAAGGGACACATTTACATGGCAAAGACAAGTCCTCCCAACGTGTTTGAAGCATACTTAAACCAATTTCAAAGTGACTTCACAAATTTTCTTAGCAACCGATCCAAGGAAATAAAACCAGGAGGTGCAATGATTCTTGCATTCATTGGCCGGAGCAGCGATGACCCATGTAGCAAAGATTCTGGCCTTTTGTGGGAACTTCTGTCTAAATCACTACTTGACATGGCTGCTGAGGTAATTCATTTAGCTCATTTTAATCACCACATACTGATTTGTTGTAAATGTTTGAAGGCTAACATCAATGACTTGATAATCATTTAGGGGGTGATTGAAGAGGGTGATGTGGACTCGTTCAATATTCCAACTTACTATCCATCGAAAGGAGAAGTTAAGGACATAGTAGAAAGAGAAGGGTCGTTCGATATCGATCGGATAGAAAGCTTTCAAGTCGATTGTGTTGCGAACGACGATGAAGACTATAAATTTGACAAGCAGAAGAGCGGAGAGATTATTATGGCAAATACTATAAAAGTTGTGGCAGAATCTATGTTAACTAATCAATTTGGAGAAGATGTGATTGAAGATCTATTCAGGAGGTATGACAAATACGTCAGGGACCATCTCTTCGTGGAAAGAACCAAGGTCTTCAACATCGTTGTTTCTATGTTAAAGAACTAGTATTAAGTATAACTATTGTAACCCATCACGAGCTAACCATGTGGTCGAGGCAGTCACCATGGTTCAAGTCCTGGTGGGATAATAATTTGTATTTGTTTATCTGTCTTGGGTTATTCTATGTGTGTATTCGTTGTGTTATCAGACTTGGTCTGGTTGTTAATTGAACTATGATTATTCAATGTGACGGTAAGAATTATTATTTCCATCGAGTTTGAAGTCTTGATATTATTGGACATTTTAAATACATAAAAGGATCGTCTCTAAATTGACGTTTGTAGAAAATGACCGTCATCTATTTTCTGTACCAAAAAACGACCGTGAAGTATTTCTAATTTCCACCGTTAGCTGACGGGGTTAAAGATCGTGAGAAAAGTCATCTATTTTCTATACCAAAAAAAGACCGTGAATTATTTTTAATTTTCACCGTTAGCTGAGGTTAAACATCGTGAGAAAAGATCATTTTGCCCCCAAAATATTAACAATAAGAAAAAATAACAAGAGGGTCGGGGTCCCAACTCTACCCTTCTCTCTTCCTCTCTTGTGGATCGTGGCTGCTTCGACGGACGACGGCTGCTTCGACGAACGACGGCTGGAGAAGACGACGGCAGATGAGGCTGTTTCGACGGACGACTCCCACAACCGGCCTGACCTCCTCTTCGATCTGGCCTCCCTCTTCGTCCTCTTTCTCTCTGATTTGGACGGCTGGCTCATGCTCGTGCACGAAGACGACCAGATAGTAGGCCCTCCTCGTCGTCCTCTTTCTCTCCTCTCTTTCCAAAGCTACAGATTTGGAGACTAGGTTTCCGGACTCCGTTGATCGAAGCTCCAACTATCGTTGACTGAATTTCCAGTCGTGCCGTTGACTCAATCCTTCCTCTTATGCTTGTCCCGGACGTCGTTGGAGGGTTTGGAGGTAGTTCTGGCACTATGAAAAATGAAGCAGTCACATGTACCTTTTAGTTACTGAATCCATTAAGTTTGAATAACAGTAAAAATTATAAATAATTTACAATCGTTTTTTGGTACAGAAAATAGATGATGGTATTTTTCTAAAAATGTCAAAGACGACTAGTTAGCCTTAAAAAAGACACACAGTATAACATATCACAGTTGGTGTACCAAATGAAATGACTTGATAATCTGCAACTGAAATTAAAAAGAATAAAAATAAGGATACAAAATTTCCTCCAACCACATCATTTTGTCAAACTTGATTCTCCAACTTCGTTTCTAGTCAAAACGCATCGTTTATGGGTAGAAAAAACCAGCCTCAGATTGAGTCACTTGATTTACAGAAGAGAGGCACAGAGGAGAAGAGATGGAACACTTGTGCCTCTGCAATCCAGTCCGTCCAATTCTTCCGTATCAGAAAATCGTTGCATATCTCAACGGTCACAAATTCCTCGCCATTTCAAGGACCCCACTTTCCTTCTCACCACCAGCTAGTTCCACAGTGAGCTGCAGAGCTAGAACCGGTGGTGCAGGCGACGATGCTCCCCTCAGCGCTTCCTCTGCTTACGCCGCCCTCGGCGTCGACCCCAACTGCTCCGCCGTCGAGCTTAAAGACGCTTTTCGTGCCAAGGTACTCTTTTTCCGATTTGAGCTCTTAACCATGGTCTCTGTTTGGTTGTCCAGAAAATTGGGGGGAAAGTAGAGACGAAATAGTGAGTGCTTCGCTATTCTGTTCCGAAGATGGTTCTCTGTAGGGGATTTTCTTCGCGCCCTCTGTTTGTTTCGCGAGAAAATTGAAGGAATTTGGTTATCTGTTTTGGATGGGTGGCAGTTGAATTGAGGGATTGTAAAATTTGGAGTCTTGGCATTTTATTGTTTAGGGACATGCAAAATGAGAAATTTATTTATTTTTCGATTTACTTTTGTAATTAAGCAGTTAACTGAAGAAGGATGTCTTACTTAATTCATGTGTTGCAGGTCAAGCAGTTCCATCCAGATGTGAATAAGGATAGGGGCGATTCGGATACAATGATTCGTCGTGTAATTCAAGCATATAAGGTAATGATCTTTGAAGAAGCCTGAAATCGAATCATTCAAGTATGAGGGGTTTATGTGGAATAAGATTTTATGATGAGCAAAAGGAAGCATATTGAAAGAAGTTCCAATATCTGTTGAAATAGAATGAAATGGAATTTTTAAAAAGATTGAGCTTTTTTAATACGGTAATAAATATGTTATTGCCATTGTGGTATATTTGGCATACTTGGATGTTTTTTATACTGTAAATTTAAAACTTTCCATTCAACAATATGTGTGTGTGGTACAAGGACTCTACCATATTGCGACTTTTCGCTTTTAATACAACTGTCACTAACTCGGATGATGGTGTGTGCAGATTTTATCCAACTATAGCAGATCAGAAATTATAGAGAGGTAGATAAGCCTTTTGTTATTTCTAAGTTTTTAGCGGTTTCCTTGTATCTATAAAATTTGCCAGTTCATACCTTGTGCATAGAGTTGGTTTAGTTGTTGACAACATTTTAACTTTAATAGTGTGTCTGTATATATGTTATTTGTTTGATTGTTATGTCCTCTAAAGGCAATTACAAAAGTCTGACAGTGTTGCATTGTCCTACACTGATATATGGATAACAGTAAACTATTCATGCTTTGTTCTTGACGGGTATATAGTTGTGTATAATGCCAGTTGGTGATGCCTTGGAACCGTTGTCAATTCTGAAACTTCCCTAGGCCTCCTTTTCACTAATATCTTATTATTCTAATCTAGCATTTATAATTTTAAGTTTTATTCCTCGCCCTGTTGTTTCATTATTTTCTTTTTGTCTTGCAATTGCAAAAGATTTGCTCACTGTTGAAGGTTTGTGTAGGGAGTGTTTAGATCCCTTTGATGAACCGGAATGTGAAGCATTCGATATCTTCGTTAATGAGGTTCTTTGTGTTGGCAAAGGTACTACGTACTACTAGTAGAACCTTATAAACAATGTAGATTATTTTTGGCAGATGATTCAACATAAATTGTAAGATTGGATACTTGAACTTGTACTACTAGTTGGAAGCTGCTCTCTCTCTCTCACACACACATACTTCTTATTTTACTGGAACCGATAAAGTAATTTCATTTATTTATTTCCCATGTCTACTTCATGAAATATCTACAGGATGTCCATATTCATGCGTAGAGCAAGCCCCACATGCTTTTGTATATGATTCTTCAACAGGAACCACACATGCAACATCTCAAGGTTAGCTAATTTACTCTTTTATTGCATCCAGAAATGTAAAACAGAGAAGAAATTGGATATAAAATAATTTGTTTGTTTACCATGAATCCAAAGAATAACTTCATCTAATTGACCTCTATCTTGTAGCCAAAATTTAAACCCACTGTGTATCCAAACAGGACACGGCGAAGATTATAATGTCCAGCTAGCTGTTGGTCAGTGCCCGAGAAATTGCATCCATTACGTAACACCTTCACAGAGAATTATTCTGGAGGAACTATTAGACAGGTATTCACATCTTGCACTTACAAGTTAATTACCAAACATAATTGGTGAATGTGAAACCCAGTTGTGTTTGTCACTTATTTCTACTTATTGTCCTCGTTTGTAGTATCTTTGAGAAGCCTTATGATACTTCAGCAGAAGCAGACTTGCTGTATTCTCTTATAGTTAAAGCCAAGTACGAGAACAATAGGTACCAAAAGCCTAAGAAGCAACCCAAGGCTTCAACTCAACATGTTGATTGGTTATGAAATGCCTCCTGATGTTATGTGCTGCTCGGGGAGATTGTCATCGGGCAGTGTCACCAAATGCAACATGTAGTCGATGGCGTTGTAAAGTAATTAATCGGTGTAAGACCGATGAATGAAAATTGTAAATTTGGCAAGAATACTTGAACAGTCATAATTCTGTGAATTCATTACTGCCCTGTAAAAGCAAATATTGTATCTTCACTAGGGAGTAGGGACATAACGTATAGAACCAATAGTTTTGTCACCAACAAAGGTATAAAGAAAAAATATGTCCCCATCTATATATAATTGTTATATTTTTCTTAAATATGCATGTTTCAAGTATTATAATGAAAAAAAATATTTTGAACAATCAATACTAAAATAATCATTCGCTTTAAAATATCTAATTTTAGTAATATATATGATATTTTTTTGTGAAATACTTATGAGACAGTTACATCTTGATAAAATTATTTTGAACAAATTAATATTGAAATGTGAGATTAGGCGGGAATGGGTCTGGACTGGACCATATACTGAGTATCCGGGTCGGGTCGATTCAATTTCCAATAGTACCCCTGAGAGTGAACTAAAATTACCCATCCTACCTAAAACGCTCCACACAGGTTGTAGCCGTTAGCAGAGCCCTGGCAATCGGACGGCTAAGAATGATTTAAATTCAAACTTGAATTTGAGCAAAACCCTACAGGACCGTTCATCGCTCAAAATTAAATCATCATCTTCTCTCTCTTCCCCATTCGCTCTCTGGACTCGACGCTGTAGCTCTCGCTCTTCACATTTCTCACCACTTCTGTCTCTTCCGAATCTCGGATCCGTCTCCCTCTCTGTACAGTTGACTCAACAATCTTGCGCTCAGCTACCGTCTCCTTGATTCCGGAGTAATGGCCGGTACTGTTCTGTGTTTTTTTGTTTTTATTTATTTATGAATTTCTCTAGATTTTTCGATGTCAGTGCTGTGTTTAACAGCAGATGTATGGTTTGTGTTTTTCAGATCAAGCGGTGGAAATGACCTCTGAGAATTCCGATCTCATTGTTCCCAGTCTCGACTCTGACGAGCCTGTCTCAGTTTCTGAACCAGGTTCTTGTTTCTCTGATTCTGGATCTTTGCTTTTCAGTTGATTTTAGTTGTTTGTGTCCGTTCTCAAGAAATTTTGAGTTCAGAGCCTCTTTCATTTCAAAGAAAACCCTAGAAATTGCAACTTGGTGTTGCAATTGACCGCGATTTGTTTTTTCTTTGGTCCGTCAGCTGGTTTTAGGTTTCGGATTTAGTGATTTACGAGAGTGAGTTTAATTAATTTTGAGCTAAGTTTGAAATAATAGGGGCGAATTTCTGAAGTATATCAATATCTGTGTCTTAGGGTTATTCTATCTGTTTGGTTGGTTAGAAAATCTAGTCAATTTTGTGTGTGCGTGTTGTGGATTGAAGTAGTGAAGTACTATATAAGATTGAAGTACAAGTCCTCTTATTGTCATATGTTATGGGGTGTGTGTATGTGAGAGAGATTTGGGTTCTTAATTAAGTTTTTCCCCTTCAAATTGAGTCAGTTTTACAATATTTAGTGTTCAGGTCTCTCATATAATAGTATTCATTTTCTTAGCAAAACAGAAGGTCTAGCTTTTTTCAACTGTTTTATTTATATTTATTTTTTTGCTTAGCTTGTATCACTTGATTAAGACTCTTACCCAAGCTTTTGCCTATTTGCTGCAGAACCAGTTCAATGTGGAATCACTAGTTCACTAGAGGGGAACAGTGCTTCAAGTGAGATCCAAGATAACCATTCAGATAATGAGCAGACACAGACCCTTCCGATATTGCAAAAGATTGTTGATTTAAGCACAAAAATTAAGGTAGTTGCTAAGTTATGTCTTTGTATGCCTTTTTGAGTTGGTGGAGAGTTCAGGAAAAAAAGAACTTAGTACTGATCCGATTTTTCTTTTCATTTTCTCCATTGCTCATAATAAAACAATTTAACTACTAACAAACAGATATGTTAGTTTAAGATAAAACTTTTGTTCCTGATGTAAACAAAAAACAAAAACATTTATTTTGGTCCTGGTATTTTGCTGCCCTTGTCTCAGAATTTGAAGGATGAGCATGCTATGTTATCTACTCAAGTGAAAGGCATTGCTACAGAATCTTTCCCCGTCCCTGATGCTTTGAACACTCTTAAGCTTCTCAGTAAGTCACTGTATTATGACTGCTTACCATTTGTCCTTCCTATTTTGAATCTTGTTAAGTCATTGTACTAATAGCTGTTGGCCACTTGTCCTTCCACTGTTAGAATCTGCTATAGTTGTTGACCCCTCTTTTGATTTTCTGTTAATAGGCACTGAGTATGAACTATTGAAGAAAAAGTACTCAGAAGAGTTCTCTGAACGAAAGCGGCTTTATAATGAAGTGATTGAACTCAAAGGCAATATCAGGGTCTTCTGCAGATGTAGGCCGTTAAACCAAGTAGAAATTACGAATGGGTCTGCGTCTATTGTTGAGTTTGATTCATCTCATGATAATGAGCTGCAAATCATTTCCTCTGATTCTTCAAAGAAGCAGTTCAAATTTGACCACGTGTTTAAACCTGAGGATAACCAAGGTAAGCTGATAATTCATTCTTAGTCACGTTTCCTTTACGGTTTAAGTTTCAGTACTGAAGTTATGAGTGTTGCAGAGGCTGTTTTCGCTGAAACAAAACCTATTGTCACTTCGGTATTGGATGGCTTTAATGTCTGCATATTTGCCTATGGTCAAACTGGAACTGGTAAAACATTTACAATGGAAGGAACACCTGAAAAGAGGGGAGTTAATTACAGAACTTTGGAGGAGTTGTTTCGGATTTCTGATGAGAGGCATGGTGTTATGAGATATGAATTACTTGTCAGCATGTTGGAGGTTTACAATGAGAAGATACGAGATCTCTTAGTAGATAATACCAATCAAGCAGCAAAGAAGTGAGTTCTGTTTCATGTAACTACTTTCAAACTTGCATTTGCTGAGTGTCTCATATCACTTACTAACGGTGTTTAAGTTATGTAATTACTTAATACCAAAAGATTTTTTTTTTCCTTATAGATATAAATAGTAGAACCCTGACCCCTGAACCCTGAAATAGTAGAATCCAAATGCTTTTATTAAACCTTGTAACTTTTATATGCTTCAAGGCACCAACTTGGATTGTCTCGGTCCCTCATGTAGATGTGTATTTGTTGTTTACCCAAAAAAAAATCATCTATTAGAGATGGTATAATTTTCGTTGATTGAATAATATTACTTGACCTCAAATGGTAGCTAGATTATAAATACTACAAGCCTTACACAATCATATGTTTGTGAATGACTCATTTGTTTGTTTTGGGAATGAAGGTTGGAGATAAAGCAAGGTGCAGAGGGAACTCAAGAAGTTCCTGGACTTGTTGAAGCTCCCGTTCATGGTACCGAGCAAGTATGGGAACTGCTCAAGTCCGGAAACAAAGCCAGATCTGTTGGATCTACCAGTGCTAATGAGCTTAGCAGTCGGTCACATTGGTAATTCTTTTAAAATCTTTTTTCAGCATATTTTTGTTGAAAAAAATATAGAAATGAGTTGATTTAACAACAGACTTATTATTCCAAAAGCAGAAGTTATTTTTTTTAGTTGGTAACTGGACGTTATATTTTGAGGTATAGAATTGTGTAATAAAAATGGGAAAGCCCCTGTAGGTGAGGCAACCACTCCACTACTGTGGGTATGGGTAATCATTCAAATTATCTAATATGTTGATAAATGTTTGATTGTAGCTTGTTGCGCGTGACTGTTAAGGGAGAAAATTTGATAAATGGACAGAGGACAAGAAGCCACCTTTGGCTGGTAGACTTGGCTGGAAGTGAGCGTGTTGGGAGGATAGACGTTGAAGGTGAAAGACTGAAGGAATCTCAGTTTATTAATAAATCTCTATCTGCTCTTGGTGATGTGATATCTGCACTGGCTGGTAAAACAACCCACATTCCTTACAGGTATCTTTCTCTTTCTCTCTCTGTGTGTTTGTGTCTGTGCACTCTTGTAAACTTGGATGTCATTACTCATTGATACCTGATCTCTTGTCCAAGAACAGGAACTCAAAACTCACTCATATTCTGCAGAGCTCTCTCGGTGAGATTTTGCCCTTTCATATTACTTGAAATGGTTTTCCACTATTCACAGCAGAGGGTTTGGCTACAGTTTCAATGTCATACTAATGCTAATGTATTGCTTAATTACAGGAGGAGACTGCAAGACCCTTATGTTTGTGCAAATCAGCCCGAGTAGTGCAGACCTGGGAGAGACTGTTTGTTCCCTTAACTTTGCCAGCCGTGTACGGGGCATCGAGAGTGGCCCTGCTCGCAAACAGAGTGATGTCAGTGAGCTGCTCAAGTACAAGCAAATGGTATGCAACAGACAGTGAGTAGATATCTGCAAGGAAATAGATCTTATTCCACTTTTAGTTATTAACTGCGTATCTAATATATTACCAGGTTGAAAAGCTGAAGCATGATGACAAGGAAACAAAGAAGTTGCAGGACACAGTGCAGTCTTTGCAGTTGAGGCTTGGTACCAGAGAACACATCTGCAGGAATCTCCAAGAAAAGGTATTAGAAATGCCATGGGCTTGTTGTAAAGCTTTTTCCCTCAGCAACTTGAATTGTTTTACACTGAAATTGGTTTCTTCAACTATATATGTAGGAACATATAGTTCAACTTCATTCCTTCATGCATTTGTTAACTCATTATACGAGGTTGCTCTCAAATTTAACAGGTTCGGGAGCTGGAGAGTCAGTTAGCAGAGGAAAGGAAGACCAGATTGAAACAGGAAGCTAGATCTTTTGCAGCTGCTTCTGTGCAGTCCTCGGGAATGCCACCTCTAAAACCAGCAGCAAAGAAGATGAGCACAACCGAGAAGAAACCACCATTGTGCCCTCCAAAACCAAGGAAGCCACTACTAAGGATCTCTAACTTCATGCCCCAACCAACCTCTTTCCCAGCCCGGAAAAGTTTCGCTCCTTCAGCAAACGACCAGGAAAACAACCAGAAAGAGGTCCTCATTTTATTGTTCCCACTATTTAGCAAATATGTATAATATAGACAGCAAATATCTGTTTTTACCTCTGTTTATGCTCCATGACATCTGCATCTTATTATTACTTGTGAATGATTGCAGCTGCTGACAGACTCGTCAGTGAGTGAGCTGGATTCCGGATCCTCCACTGAGGCAAAGAAGAAAAGCATATATATGCGTGCATATAAGGAGCGCTGTACCAAGAAGACTCGGGACAAAATCACTCAAAAAGTCCATAGTGACTTTGAAGATCTGTTGGAGGATCAGCTCCGGCAACTAAAACTGAAGGTGAAACGAGGTGTGATACCTTCCGAGGAGTACAAGGTTTGCCGAGCAAGGATCAAAAGAGAAATTCGCGATTCGATGAAACTGGAGATTGAGAAGCAGATCAATGAGGAACTTGCAGATGAGGTCGAGTGTGGCCCAGCTTTTACGGCATCAGATTATGAGGAACCACATTCTGACCCCGAGCTGAGCAGTGGTGATGATTTCTGATAGACAATGAAAAAAAATTAGAACAATGAATTTCTCTTGTCAGGAAATACTCTTATTCCTTACTATATGGTAGTACGTCTCACTGGGTAGTATGTTTCTTCTTAATGGTATGTTTTATTTTAAGAGTATGTCAGGAACCTCTTGAATATGTTGTTGTGTGGTGCTGGCCCCATGTACTTGTGTCTTTCCTGAGCAATGTCTCTTGTTCGGTTCTGTAACTCGTATAACAGAATTTACATTTTCAGTGTGCTGCATTTGTTGATCTGATGGTCCTCGGTTTACTCCTGGCTCAACTCCTCTGTGGTTATGCTCCACGGTAGGCAATTCCATGTCTCTTGCTCTACTAAAACGTTCCTGCTCCTCCTCAGTGAACACATGCCCCAAAGGTTCTTGTTGCTGAGGTCTTTGCTGCTCATATCTAGCTTGCTGCTCTGGTGCTGCTCTAAACTGTCTGTCCCCAGGCCTTGTATATCCTCTCCCCCAGTTCCCTCTACCAGAATATTGCATATTGGATTGGTTTTTCTCCTGACTCCTAACCCCAACTCCAGACTGTCTAGCCTGATGTTCGGACACAAGCCACCT
>JAYMSU010000426.1:0-14219 GCA_036897765.1 Erodium chrysanthum | reverse complement strand
GTTTCTTACTTATATATAAACAAATGAAAATGGAAGATAAGAGACGGTGTTCACACCTCAGAAAAGCCGTTAGAGATAGTAATATCAGATATACCAACATGAGAAGAGAAGTGAATGCATATGTCCAGTAAAATTCGATTGCTTGCAAAATGTGATGTGCAGTGGTGCAGAGCAGAAGTAGAGAGAGGTTGAAGACGGTTGAAGCCAAAGAAAAGTTTGTATACAGTTGAAAATGTACTGTATTTTTCAAGAAAAGAAGAAGATACGACCCATATTTGTAAATATACATAATACACGGGGTTTTATGCGAAATATATAAAGAAAGGCATAGGGTTTAAGGAACACTTCTCTTCTCAGCTCTGTCCTTAACCCTCTCCACAGTCCTCTTCTTCCCCGAGAGAGCTACTTCTGTCGGAGACGATGCCGCGCACCACCACTTTGGAGTGCTCCGGTTGCCCTCCGATTCGGGCCCTCACCTTCGACATTCTCGGACTCATCAAAGGTGAGTTTTTTACCCGTGCCCGTCTCTTCAATTTCGTTAATTTCTTCTAATACTGTTCTGTTTCTTCTCAATAGTGATTGAAGCTCGGAGCAAGGAAGGTGGAGCTGCGAAGGTGGTGGAGAAGTGGGGCGAACCAGACCCATCGAAATGCCTCCTTGCTGCTTCTATCGATGATCGGAAATCTGATCCTGTATGTACGCGTGTGTTCTTGGGATTTATACTGTGATGCGTGTATATCTAAGATACCCTATTTTTGCATTTGGGGTTTTCTTCTTCTGTTAACTGGAATTAGGGGTTTTGACAATGATGAGTTTGGTTGTTTTTACTTTGATTTGAGAATTAGTTAGGGCACTCTGATGATTAACAGATGTTCAGTACATTGGGTTTCTTTTGGTTGAGGATATTTTTACCTCAGTTCTGAGTTAGGGAGGTTTCTGAAGTTTGTTTTGTTTGTTGAGTGATGATATTATGCCTTGGTACATTTTGAGTAAGTTTTGAAATTGGGTTTCCGAGTAGGACTCTTATTGAAGCCTAAAGCTTGGCACTTGCTTGTGTATGTGTTTGCTGTTTGTTTTGGCTGACAAACACGCTAGCTTATCAATTGCCTAGGTTTCCAGCCAATTCTTAGCATGCTGGATTTGCAAAGAAGTATCTTACATATATGCCCATGTTGATATTTAGTCATTGTGCACATTGGGAGGGTAAAAACTGTGTTTACGGAAATAACTTTTGATGAATTGTCTAATCCAGCTTTTGCTTTCTTTGATTGTAGTGGCTTGCTTCTTGATTCTGAAATTGTACTACAATGATTGTCTTATCTACTTCACCTTGTAGTTGTATTCTTACTTTGCCTTTCCCCTTTTATATGTTGCAGTTGCTAGCTGTTGCAAGGAAAAATGGTGCAGTAAGTATTTATTGGGGCTGAGGAAATAACTTGTTTCAGCTCTTTCTGGTAGTATTAGAACTACTTGATTTTTTGAAGATTCATGTGCTTTTAATATGCTCCAGGTCGAAATTCTGAATCCTCTGAATGGGGAAGTCCGTGCTATGATTTCTAGTGCTTGTGATGGGGGATCTCAACCCGATGAGGATACTATTACCGGTTTGCATTTACTCAAAACAAAGGGGATGGCCTTGTCACCCAGGTAAGCCATTTTTGTTAATTTTGGTGTTTTACATCAATTGCTAATGATATATATGCTACTCTTTATGCTATTTAGAATTGATCATTTTTTTTGCTTGTCATGACCAGGTCCTGCAGTTTGCTTACATGTACAAGAAAGGGAAATGCTATTCTGAGATCTGTTGAAGTTACGAATTCAGATGAAGAATCTACTCATGGTGATTCTTCAAGCACATGGAATGTATGTGCTTCTGGTACTATTGAATGTTCAAAGGTGGATACAAGTGAAAACTATGCTTTATTTGGAGGGTGAGTCCTTGGTAACTTTTCCATCTAAAGCTGGAAAGTTCTAGTTTGCTGTCATCACTTGCTTATTAGTGGGAGAGAGTGATCCAATTCTTGTTTGTAAATTCAGGAAGGGTGTCGAAGTTAATGTGTGGGATCTCGATAAGTCTACTAAGATCTGGACGGCAAAATCTGTGAGTGTTTGCATTCCCCATAATATAATACCCCGTTGAAAATTTCCAATAAATATGTAGTCTTTTGAATGGTTTAGTCTTGCATTTATATATTTATTCTACCTTTTTGCAGCCTCCTAAGAACAGCCTTGGTATTTTCACCCCAACTTGGTTTACTTCTGCTGCATTTCTGAGTAAAGATGATCATCGTAAATTTGTGGCTGGCACCAATAGTCATCAGGTAAATCATTCACCTCAGGATATTTTTTGTTGAATCATTAATTGCTTTATTTGAAGATGCTTGCTCTACTTATTTACAAAACATTGATAAATGATAATCTAGAATCTAGAGTTCTAAATCATATTTATTCCCGCTGCTTATAGTAAAGTTTAGTGTACTTTGTGGCCTTGTTTCCAGCTTCTCTTTATCATATAGTAATTTCTTATTACTCTGTAACATGAAGTACTGTCTTTGCTTCAATAGGTACGCCTTTATGATATTTCTGCTCAGCGAAGACCCGTTCTATCATTTGATTTCCGTGAGACTGCTATTAAATCAGTCACTGAAGATTTAGATGGTCATAAAGTCTATGTTGGGAATGGATCTGGTGATCTTGCATCTTTTGACATGCGAACAGGTATACATATATTTTCATACAACATCGCATTTTGCATTGATGATTTTGTTTCTTCCATCTGCATTATGCCAAAGTTCTCTCCCACCCTTTTCAGAAAATATGGGATACACCATGTTCAGAGATGTTATTTTTTATTATTTAACAAATTAAAAATATATAATAGACACAATAAATCATATGAAACATGCTAAATGAATTGTATTTGTTTGGCTCTTAGGCTAAATGCTTGATTATACATGAAAGCACAAAACACACCTTTTGAATAAATGCCTATTAGACATTACTTGAAACTTATCATTTATTGTTTGTACTATTGGTTAAGGACTCTGTTGGCTATTGAGCACACCATATCCTTGTTTTCTGCTGCTTTAGGACATGGATACTTGCACTGCATATTATATGAGCATGCATAGCTCTTGTATTGACGTTCACACTTCGATTTTGCTATTATGGATTTGTTTTTTTTTTCTTAAATGATTTGAGCATCTTTTTAACGAAGAAACCATATTTGTTTTCAGGGAAATTATTAGGATGCTTTTTGGGGAAGTGCTCTGGAAGCATTAGATCCATAGTTAGGCACCCAGAGCTCCCGGTGATTGCATCGTGTGGTGAGTATGATTTGAGGCTCTAGACTATATATTACATATATATTACAACCTTATAATCTTTTATAATCTTGTGAATAATGATTTGCTTTACATCATTTCATAGCCTCCCAACATTCAGATCAATTGGTTTAAGCTCAATTGTTACTACAAACAACTAAACTGAATCGTTTGATTGTAGGACTTGATAGCTATTTGCGCCTTTGGGATGTAAACTCAAGACAGCTTCTTTCTGCGGTATGCCCTTAACCTTCAATTTAATGAGCTTAAGTTGCATTGTTAATCCCTTAACCTTTGGGCGCTTAAGTTGCTGGTCCTCAACTCTACTCTGGCCCCACTACAGGTTTTCCTGAAGCAGCATCTCACAAATGTTGTTTTCGACTCCAATTTCACTGATGAAGGTTAGAGACCTTCACTTTCCCTTATCATATATCACTCCCTTAAGCAGATCTTTGCTATCATGCTCATTCTTTAATCACTTGTCACAAGCAGAACCTGCTAATCCTGCAGTGGAGGCATCGCCACATGAAGAGCTGAATCAGGAGATTGAGGAAGAAGCACTGCCTGTTAAGAGAAAGAAAAAGAAGTCTATCAAAACTAAAGAAAGCAAGAAGGCATCTAAGGATCAGGAGATTGAAGCCATAGATGAGGAAGAAGAAACCTCGACCCTTAAAAGAAAGAAGAAAAAGAGGGCTTCTAGCAATCAGGAGACTGAAACAGGAGACGAAGAAGAAGAAACCTCGGTCATTAAGAGAAAGAAGAAGAAGAGTGCCTTGAAAGAACAAGAGGAAAGCAAGAAACTAAAATCCAAGAAGAGAAGCAAGAAACCAATAAAAGATGATAGTTCTGATGATGCATCTGACTCTTGATTTCACAGGAGCATTGAGATTTTGTTGAGAAAAACAATTAGAATATAGGATGTTTTCATTTTGTATTCAAAATAGAGTACGAAACTATCAGGAAAATTTTGTGTGTATCTTTGTGTTGCAGTTGCAGTTCTTGTAGTGTTACAGTAAGATTATTGATCAACCTCAGAAAAATATTAGTGCCAAATTTGCTTTCAGGTGCCTAACATTTCCTTAGTTGTGTATTCTGACTTGGTGATAATATATATATTTTAGTGATGATTATTGATTACAAAAAAATGACAGTTTACTTTTCAACTTTTGACTGTATACTAAAAAGTGATTTTTGGTGTACACGTTAGTTCGGATATGTTGCATTTGTGTAAATTTGTTTGAAATGACCTTTTTATTCTTACAATTTTATATTTAAAATATAATAAGTAGAAAACAATTATGAAAATTATAAATTCATCTTTAATTTTCTTCTTTGACATAAAAATGATTTTTTTAAAAGGAGATGAAAATTATGTTTTTTTTGAAGGACAAAATCGTAGAGCATCCACAATTGGGATCTAATCGGGTGGATTTCGAGATTAAGGTTAGGTCCAAAAGTGAAAACTTGTAGATTAGACAGACTATCCACAATAGTGTTGATTCGGATATGCCGAATCAGACAATTAAATAATAAGATTAGATAATATATTTGTATCAAGATCAATTACATTAATCTAATTTGTACCTAATTAATCCGATTTATTTGATAAAGTTAATATGATTTATACATTAATTCGATAAAATGAATCTTATTTATACCACAATTATCATTTACTTCATTGAAGAACCTTTAGCGGACCCATCTTCTTTCTCATCTTGTTTCAGCCGCAGCCAGAAAACCCTTCCTGTAGTCGTTGTCGGACCACCTCGCGACTCGCCGAAGAGCCATCCTGGCGCCACACGGCACTCGAACGCTGCTCTCCTCGCGCGATTCGTTCGTTTCATTCCGTTCGTTTCATTCCGTTCGTTCCACCGAGTCAGGACTCGTTCGAACGAGAACAAAACCCGCTGAATCACACGCCAGATTTGTTCGGCCTTCCGCAGCGCGTCGAGGGCGACGTCGATTCCCAGATTCGACAGCTCATTCGGTTGCGTTTTGGGTGGTCTTATTTTCGAACAAATTTACATAAAATGCAACAAATTCGACGGTGACAAGTACAACAAACATCACTGTATTATAAAATAATCGTCATTTTTTGTAATTATCGCTATATTTAAAGTCGGGGTAAAATCATCACAATTCACAGTGACCGAACCAATTGATAAACCTATGACTGAGGATGTCGTAGTGATAATTCAAAGATTAAAGATACTACGCCTCTAAATGAATGAACACCAACAAAAGCCTAACCAGTCAAAAATCCAAACACTTGATCACTCATACGGAAACGAATAAATTTATTTATTAATAAAATTAAAAATTAATCTGAAAATCTTAAATTCTATAAAGTAGTATGTCGTTGATCAACATCTCCTTCATAATAGTCACTATTAACGGAAATAACTTCCACATTTTGACTTGGCTTAAAGCTGCCTCCATTCAGTTTCTAAAGCTCCGATTTAATTACCCATTCTTTTCTTCTTTCTCTGATCATCAATCAATCATGGAAATCTCAACACCATCGTCAAGAATCATCCTCAATCTGCTTCAGATCTGCTTCACAGCTTCTCTCTTCTTCCACCTCTCCTGCGTCAATGCTCGTTGTTCGTCTCCCTCTCTCTCTCTCTCTCTCTCTCTCTCTCTCTATATATATATATCTTCGTTAGTTTTGAGGTATTAACGTTGCTCGAATGATTTTGATGTCACATTTGTTTTGTTCTTGCAGTAATTATAAGTGGACAGTTGGGATCATCATCAGCATTGTCACCGAGGGTTCCCGAACAGAATTTCTCAATCTACAACGCTCATATCAAGAGATCTGATTTCCCCAAAGACTTCTTGTTCGGAACATCTACTTCTGCTGCCCAGGTACATGTCTGTTCCTCGTTAAAAGTACCTGTTCACTTGACAACGTTTGCAAATTCATGCTGTATAAAGTGATTCGTGTTGTAACCGTTATGTTTAAATCTGTAGCATTCAGTAAATTTGTTCAAAATGTATATTTAAAATACTAACAAGTAAAAAAACAAAATATCCAAAAAATTACCTTATTTTATATTCTTCCTCTTTAAACGTGCAAAACTGAAGAATATTAAAAGAGAAAAATTATGATTTTGTTTTTTGTTTTTTTACTTATTATTTAAAGGACAAAATCGTCATTTTGAACAAATTTACACAAAATACAACAAATTCAAACATAACTGATACAACAAGCATCACTTTTTTAATACACAGTGTGAACTTGCAAAGATTATCAAATAAACAGTAATTTTTTGCAATTATCCGTTGATAGTACCATAAAAAAAGCCTGGAATCGATTTGGTTGTGTTTTGTAAGATTGAAGGGTCAGCTAGAGAAGGAGGAAGAGGACCAAGCATTTGGGACTACTTCGTCACCAGGTTCCCAGGTTATGATCTCTTCGACTGTTTCAGCTACTCCGATTCGTTACAAATTTCTGTTTTTTGTTCTGAGTTTCTCATTACGTGTAGAGAAAATCATGGACGGGGGCACCATGGACGTGACTATCGATCACTACAAGAGGTACAAGGTTAGTTATGTGACAAAATGTCTGTAACAACATCATTGTCTATGTCATGCTCTTGGTTTAAGAATGTGCTGAAGTACTGAAACTGTAGGAAGATGTCAGAGAATTAAAGAGGCTTGGTGTAGATGCTTACAGATTCTCCATTTCCTGGACCCGAATCCTCCCTGGTAAGTTCTTCTAGCGTGTCCTGCAAATCATCGATGAGTACTACTTATTGTATTGATGATCTGCAGATGGAACATTGAGAGGCGGAGTCAACCAAGAAGGGATTGACCATTACAACAGTATGATCAATGAGTTAATAGAAAATGGTAAAGGCTAATGTGTGTTAAGTGTCACCTAATCGCAACTTATCAACCTAATGATCATTTTTTCGGGATTTATTAGGTATTAAACCTTTTGTAACAATCTTCCATTTCGATTCACCTCAAACCCTCCAAGACAAGTATGGCGGTTTCTTGAGTCGCGCCATTATGTAAGCTGCCTAAAACTATCCCAAACTTTAAAACGTTATCCATAGCTATCCCAAACTTGACCGTGACAAATGTGTTGGTCTATTAGAGATGATTTCAGGGACTATAGTGAGATTTGTTTCAAGGCATTTGGAGACAGAGTGAAGCACTGGATCACGATCAACGAGCCATTGGTGATAGCGCAATCCGGGCATGACAACGGGATTGGTGCGCCAGGTAGGTGTTCCCAACCAGTTGGAACATGTCCTGCTGGTAACTCATCAACTGAGCCTTACATTGTGAGCCATTACATGTTGCTGGCTCATGCCACTGTTGCCAAGCTCTACAAGGACAAGTACCAAGTAAGAAATGGTTCATTACCTTAATTCTCACTCTGATCATGTGACTTTTAAGGTTGTTGTCAGATATTATGTCTTGACCTCTTTTGCAGCCAATCCAAGGGGGAGAGATAGGGATTGCACATGTGGGACAATACTACGAGCCTTACTCTGACACGAAAGAGGACATATCTGCACAAGAAAGAGCTATGGAGTTTACCTTAGGATGGTATATATGTACATATGTGTGTGCAATGTATCAAATGTCTGACATTTTTAATGCTGTTTTTGGTTTGTACTAGGTACTTGGAGCCAATGGTGTACGGAGATTACCCGAAAAGCATGAAACTTCTGGTGCGGGACAGGCTGCCCGAATTCACAGAAGAGGAGAAGAAGTTGCTGAAAGGCTCTTTTGACTTCATTGGCATCAACTATTACACCACAAGATATGCTAGGAGCCTCCCAATCAAACTCAATGTGCCTCACATTAGTGCTTCTGATGATTCTTACACAACTAATACGGGTAATTAGGATCCAAATCCTCGCCTTTTTCATCCCGAAAACGATTTTTTTCTTTGTGCAGAAACTTAACTCTCTGTGCTCTTGTTTTGCAGTGGACAGAGAAGGAATCCCAATTGGGCCTCTGGTAAGAACCAACCATTCTTCTGCATATTTCAGTATGGTAATTAATTTACAAGTTTTGGGGTTTTTTCAGGCTGGAGGGAGTGGATATGTATACATTTATCCAATAGGTCTGCAGAAAATTTTAGAGCACATTAAGATTAAGTACCAAAGCCCTCCCATAATCATCACTGAAAATGGTTTGGACCTCTCTTCTACTTTACTACATTGTTTTGTTTCACTCTGCCCCCAAAAGTTTTGATGTTTTTTTGTTCTTCTTCTTTTCTATAGGGGTTCCAGAGGCACGAGACGAAAGAGTTCCAAAAGAAGTGGCACTAAAAGACGTCAATCGAATCAACTTCATTCTTCAACATTTTCAGAGAATTCTCAATTCGATAAGGTGATTCTCACCGTTATCACATGATGAACATTTCGAGGTGGTCTGTTAATCGTTGTTTTTGTGTGCACGTAGGAACGGTGTGAATGTGAAGGGGTACTTTTATTGGAGTGCATTTGATGACTTTGAATGGATAGGAGGATACACAACAAGATTTGGACTGTACTACATTGATTTCAGCAACAATTTGGAGAGAACCCCAAAGTTGTCTGCTAAATGGTTTCATGATTTTCTTCAGCAGAAACAAGAAGGAACATCCTTAAGGAAAACAATTTGAGTGTAGTTAAGCATTTGGAAGAAGAACATAAAAAAAAAAAAACTAGCATTTTCTTAGTTTTCTTTGAAACATTTTGTGTTAAAAGTTAACTTCTTATTGTTAGCAAGTTGACAATTATGAATCTGAGGTTTCTAATAATACAAAACATAAAAACTTATGTCAATGGTAATGTCGGTTAATTCTGTTAGTAAGGAGCAAAAAGAAAAGAAAAAAGGTTACTCGATTAATGAACATAAGAGATTGTTCATGTGAGAATCCATAATAAATGTTGTACTATTTTAATTATTAATCGATTAATAAACTAAAACTTTTGAATATAAAAATCGTTTTCATTATTCAGAAATATGATTAAGAAACTATATTCCCTTTAATCTCTATAAAATTGAGTAGAATTTCTTTTGTTAATTTGTTTTGATACATAACTTATCGTAATTTCAACTCGCTTTCAACAAAATTGACATCGAGGATGGAATTGAGCCTTCAAATATGATTTAGACTTTTTTCATTAATTAATTACAATAATTATAATTTATCTCTTTTATAAGCATGTATTCCGAAACATCTATATATTTATATAAAGGAATGTTTTGAAAGTTACACGTGACTTTCTATAAACTCTTCATTCCTTTATTACCTTTGTTAAAAGTTATACATGTGGCTTTCTATAAACTCTCCATTCCTTTATTACCTTTGTTAGAGAGAAAAACTAGGAAAATGAAGTTTTATCCTCTCAAACGGTTCGGTTATACCACCACAAGAAAACTGCATTATTAGTAACCGTTCTTCTAAATATGAAGAGTTACAACTCTTGTACATTCTTTGTTTTTAACAATGCACCCCATCACTTCTAACTGGCAAACAGAAAGAAATATAAAAGGCACCTGTACAACCAAAACCATCATTGACTTAATATTTGGAAGCGTCATCGTCGTGCTCCATAACTTTAACATCTACATGTGCCTCGCGGTGAGCAGCCAGTTCAACATTGAACCACAACACCGACGGATATGTAGCGGAGACAAATAGGATCATACATGCATACTTGGGGAGGTTATGGAAGAACTACTCGAGGACAGTGTTTATGGACAACGTGAGTAAGCATGGTTCGAGAGAATGGCACCAATTAATGATCGATAGAGAGAATAAGGGTGTGTTTTTGTTACAAAAATACGGAGGAAATGTCTTCCCTTATGTTGGTTACGTAAAACCTCATTTGTTGTGGATGAAGAGAACAAGTTGTAGATCTTCGTCAGATAAGAAAGTGAAATAACAAAACAAATAGAGGTAAAGTTTATGCCAAAGTCCACTTATACAACTCATATGATAAAGTCGATAGAATTCATTGCTATATTATGTGTTATTTGTTCATGATTAATCTTTTTCATTTGTTTTTTTCGCTCTCTTAGATTTGCATGTGCTTATTTTATTACCCCATTTTAGTATTTAGAATTGTATTTGCATTTTAATTGACAACCTAAAATATTTAAAATCTATACAGGAAAGCAATAATGAATCTGGGTTTTAAAATTCGACATAAGCCAACTTGGACCTTAAAATCAGTTTGGCAGAGTCTCTATACTTTTGTTTTATCTATTTACTGGGATCAGTTTTCTTTAAATTAAAAAATACAGCCCGATATTGATGTAAAGAAGATCACAAATCAGTTTAAACTGAAGCAAGTATGTATGCGGTGGTCGAGATGAGATAAGTTATATCTGAGAAGAGAAGTGAAGTGATTGTATAGGGAGGTTTACCGGTTTATACCTCTTTGCAAGTCTGTCTACGAACAAGATCAATGATAACACCCCTTAATATCGCCACATAAAATAGTGTGGGGCTTTATCAAGAAGAGAGAAGAGAATTTGCATTTCCGACAATTTTCTGAGTGTCTAATTAATGAAAGCATAAACACAATATAATTGGTTTTATTGTATGTTAAGATTTTTGTTGTCCTTCTTCATCTTTATGATGCATCAGTTACGAAAGATCTATTGAATTAGAACCTATCATCATATGAGTTACCTTCTATTAGCCACTTCCCTTTCTATCTCTTCTATCTTCTAATACCAAATCTTATGTTCAAGGAGGTAGCATTTTGTATGGGAATGCATGAGTGTTGGGAAGCTTTTAAATAACATGGAAATGTTTTTGGATTATTCCTTCATATTCATTTCAGACCATTTTGTTTTTGGAATTCTGGCAAGTGATATATATTGTTTGAAAACAATTGTTCTTACTACTTAATCATGATGAGTCCACATATGAAAATCACCTCTTCTTATAGACTAAACAAAATATGTTTTGCAGGGAGAGAATTAGTTAGAGAGTGATATAATGCACAGTTTTGGTTATATATCAAGGAAAGGGTTCTAATAATTCTTAGACAGACTCAAGCAATATTACATTTTGGATATTCACTTCCTCTTCTATTTTTGGTGCTATATACTACATCATCTGTTTGAAGTTGTTCACTATATATCATCTCACAGTGGTTAGCTCTCACAAGTCACAAATTAATGAATGAAATGTAGCTTGATTGCTCAAAACATATATATGTGTTACATGGGTGGGTGAAGTCTTGGGTAATAAGCTCAAAAAATCATATTGACCCTAATGGGAATTTGAATGCGAGAGCAAAAATGTTTAACCTCATTTTCAAATTATGTCAATTCACATTTAACCTTCTCCAAAGTTTCACTTGATTTCTGCAACCACGAGACATTTAATTATGAAATAATATGTCTTGGGTTCATTATAGTGGTTGCTAATCACTTGTTTTTTTTTATATAGCAAGACATTAGGTATTTCATTATTTTGGAAGATAGTTTATTGTGAATGTTTTTGCATATATTATATTTTTATATGACAGTGGTGTTCCTAGACTTAATTTATGAAAATCTGAAACCTTCAGTAATGCCTCTGTTCTCATCACTTTTTCTATAGTGTCTTGGACTCTTGAATTTACACAACCTTATGTTTTATGCAGTTTCACGTATTGAATCGCATAGCTAGAACTTGGACATTGTCATGTAACTAGATTGAATTCTAAGGTTTACCCTATGCGCAAAGGTGGAGTTCGCCATAGCCCTTGCTCGCACGCTGAATCAGGTATGCATGTTTACTCGTATAGTTCATAAGTTCACACAGTATGTGCTCATTTATAAAATTTATTTGAGTTCATATCATGATCGTTGCTTATACATATCAACACGTCTTTGGTGCATAGTCATGACAACATATCTCTTTACATAGACAGTGTCCTCATATGGTGAGTTTAGGGCTGATATATTGTGATTGAGTCGGCCAGAGGTTCGGTGTGCCAATGGGGTGCGGAGAACCTCATTCCGGCTTCTTGGCTACTTTGCCTGGAAGGATTATTGGTGTTAGTCTTGATTCTACCTGGTAGCATGCTTTTCTTGTGGCAATATAGACCAGGGAGCAGCATATCAGGAGGGTCACGTCCACCAACAATGTTTACATGTCTCAAGTTCAATCTGACTCAATCATCTTTCAATATGTACAATTGTGTTGGTTGGTGAAATTAGTGTTTGTAATTTAATCTTGGTGTAAAGTTTGTTGAGTTGGTCTATCATGCGCATTGATGTTATAAAGATAAGTCATTTTATGTTATTGAATGTAGGTATTTCTCGCAAACGTAGTTGCTATGTACACTGTTTATCATGGACCAGAAGGCCTAAAAAATATTGCAGAGAGGAGGGTTCATGGTCATGCTGCTAATTTGGCTTACGAGCTCAAGAAGCTAGACGGCGTAGAAAGTTGAGGTAGTTCCATTCTTTGATACAGCGAAAATCAAGTGTCCCGATTCAAAAGCAATTCTTGATGCTCCTTATGGAAAGGAGAGATGAATTTCCGGGTTGTGGACTCCAACACTGTAAATCTGATTGGCTATTTTATATATTTTCTTAATATTGGAGTATAACTTGGAACTATAAATTTTAAAATATCATTGTTTATAAAATATATCATCAATGTCAACCATCGCGCGAAGCGCGATTATGTTCTCTAGTTTTAATAAAGAGAATTTTCAAGTTGTATTGGTTCCTTATGATTGAGTTTAGTTTTTGTCTTGAAAGACTTTTAAAAAGTATAATAAAGAATTTTAAACATCTATGGTAATGTTTGGTGGATTTTGAATTGCTATGATAACAAAACAACAATTAAATTCCTGTGAAAATTGGATGTTATAGTTGTAGGACATGGCATAAGAACTTTAATTCTTACATGTTTCTTGTCTTGACCTGATTTGGAGCATGTGTTTAATTATTCGGACATGACATGAATATGAGGTCATGACCATTAATAATCCATTGCAAAACTTTCCATTATTTCTTCGTATGGATACATGGCCAGAGAAAGCAAAAGGGGAATTTGAATAAGTATTTTGAAAGCATCTCATTCCAATACTACTTATTCAGATTTTTTTTTGAAAATTATGTCCATATTCTCTGTTTTATCGAAAGTATCTCATTTTTTTTATCAGGTAGTCATTGGTCCTCTCCCTACCTGTCACGATGTGAGAATATCCATAAAAATATACTTTGAATCGAAAATTTTCACTATGCTAATCAAATCAAACTAAATTATTTCGATTACTAATTGAACTAATCGGTTTACCAAATATAACACTTCTTGTACTAAATAAAAAATATTGCAGAATATACACAAAGTCACATTGGTGAATTGGACGATAAAGCACGATGTTTTTTTATTGTTGCATTGGTGAATTGGACGTGATGCGACTCATAATTGACCTCATCAGTCCCAACATTCATCGTGCGGGATCGACCACTCTTCAAAAGGAATCAGATTCCATCGGACACCGTCGTGTGTCGTCTGAATTTGAGGGAATGCAGATCGCGCCTCGCTAGGCCCTAATCCTTGGGATTCGTACTATCGTGTTTCTAGACTAGTGGGACACATCACTGACGCTTGAGATTGTCAGGAATATGTCGAAAGGTGTCGGGTACCATCATTCGTTGTCGTGTGCCATCAGAATCCGAAGGAACGCGGATTGCGCCTAGCTGGGACTCACCCTTAAGAATCGTACGATTACAATGTTGGACTAGACATGAGGACCCATCTGACGTTGGTGGTGCCCATCGGAAAAGAACCATTAGTCGGGAAAAGGTCAAAAATACCGGTCAACGTCGTGGTACGTCAGACATAGTCGCTTGCAATCAGAATCCATGGGAATATGAATCTTGCTTCAATTAGTCTTTCACATTTTTTCACTTTCAAGACAC
>JAYMSU010000425.1:0-14220 GCA_036897765.1 Erodium chrysanthum | reverse complement strand
CTCTTGAAGAACTTGGAGAATGGATTCATCAACACCACGAATTGTCTTCTCCATGCTCTTGATTCTTTGATACAGACCTGGTAATACCCTTTTCCCAAACACACATGTGCCAGGATCAACCCATCTGAAGAAGTTGCATCTATAATTGCTCTGGGAAACAAAAATCAAACAATTCGGGTGAAAAGGTAGAAGATTTGATATGCTAACTGATTTTCCAAATAACTAACAACACTTTACCGAAAATCTTCCACACCCATGAAATCTTCTTCCTGGATTCTCATTCGTCCACGAACTACGTACAGGAGCGACATCACCACAAAAGCATCTCACCACTTCATTATCCATTGTAAATCTGGTCACCCGAACCCCGAACCTCTACTCTCTTCCTCTCTTTGTCGAGCTCTCTTTCTCTCGATGCTCTTGGGGGATCTGTTTTCGTGCCCTAACTTGTGCAAGGATGAAGAAGACAGCTTAGGGGTATTCCTGGCATTAGTTCAAAATATTTCATCACATGACCCGCACGTGGTCAAAAAACTAACTTTTCCGTCACAGAAATTGAAACGTTGTTACAAACTAAAAATTCAGGGAGTCGGTTGTTACTTTTCAAACCACGGTGGATGCATGTGAAAGCCCGTGATATTCTCCCTATTATTATTGACGGTTTAAATTGTCCTATCAAAAGGCCATGGGAACCTGACCCGTGAAAGCATCCGGGTCGGTTAGACCCGTAGTCGCTGCAGCTGGTGAGATACATCGAGAGAAGTGACACGACGAGAGAGTTGTCTAGGCAATGGCGGGGCAGTGCAAGTACTCTGGCGAGACAGCGACCCAAACCCTCGAGTGGATCCACGCCATTGTCGACGTCATCAGACCTTACGCCTGCTTGATCAACGCACATGTCGTCAATTTCTTCCAGGTCCCGCTCCTTTTCGCCTCATCCTGTTTGGTTCCTGGGAAAACGAGAAAGAAATTGAATCAATCAGCTTATTCTTTATGTATTTGTTCACAGGATAGACTGTGGGAGGCTGTGGATAAGGACTGGATTGATTGCCTCCGCAAGGAATCTGTTGAAAATCTTCTCCTCATCCCCTCTGGAGTTGTTCAGGTATAAATTATGCTCAATTCTTCTTCATCAAGTTATGTTATCACTGACCATTTTGTTGGACAAATGTGTCAAAAATGGCAAGTGTGTGATAAATTGTCTAATTAATTTGGGAGATTAAAAATAGTTTTATTTATTTATTTATAAATAAATTCAAGTTTGCTGTTGAGTATGAATACAAGTGTTAGGAAAACCATTTTTTGTTTTGTTTTCAGTTCATGTAATTGTATGTTTTCATTTTCAACAATGTTTTTGGGTATGTTGGGAATTTATTTTTATTTGTTTGTGTGTGTTTTTCTGTTGACTGTATGTCTAATTGTGGTGATTATAGGATTACTGGCCTGCTTCACTTAAGGAATTTATTGTTACTTTGAGGTCTCTTGTATTACCCCGGGAGCAGGCGGACTTGCAAATGGTATGAGAACATGTCTGTTTTCGAGTGTTATCTGTGTATATGATCATGAAAAACCTGGTTTCAATTTGCATTGTCTATTTTTCTTATTTTATTATATAATTCTGGATACTCCTTTCCTCATTACCTTTTACTTGAACCATCCTAGAAAGGGCCAAACTTTATCATATTTCCATCTATATTGTATCTATGAACAATAAGTCGAAGCATTATATGTTGTACTTATGCACTTATCTTTTAATTGAAATTAACTCTTCCACTTCATGCATGAAACAAAAGAAGGGTGTGAAAAAAAGAGTGAAAGTAATGTATGCACATCCTTATTTCTTCTCACAGTTTGCAGTGAATATTGTCGTATTCTAGCATTTGGTATTCAACGCGGGCTATAGTTATTGGGACCTTTTTTCTTCACTTGATCACTGCCTTCATTTGCAGTGGAATGCGTTGGCTTGGAAGTTTTTGACTATTTTTTATGGGTAGGTATATCCGAGGCTGCATATGACTTCACTTAATAGCGTGGTCACCTTGGGCATGAATCTGAAGAAGAAACATGAAGTGAGTATTTGATTCATTCTTTAACTGTATCCCTTGGTCATGTTCCTCTCATATTCTTTTACCCTGATGAGCACTATGGAATCTTGCCTTGTCATGACACCAGCATGATGCACCACCTTTGGTTATTTTATTAAGAGAAACAATGTTGTGTGAACAGGTAGAAAATCTCTCTGCCATTGTCAGTTCAATTGCAAATAGTCTGGGGGCTAATACTATAGTAGATGTTGGTTCTGGTCAGGTATGTCCTCTTCTTGTAATCAGCTTTCATTCTTTGTTTTGAATTATTATAATACAATATGGCTATATTAAGTAGTAATTGATATTGCTTCACAAGTATACTAGTTTATGTGTGATACATGTAATGTCATTTACCATGACTCTATACTTCATGAAATTTCCATTTTTTATAGAAAAAAACTTAGGTTAGACTCTTTGTTTTTGACTTGTAAACAAGACTACATATTTGGTTATTCAGAATTTCTTTGACATATACATTCCTTTTCTATGTCTGAGTTCATCATCTCTAATTAACCTGTTGTTCATATAGGGTTATCTTGCTCAAGTGCTTTCTTTTGAGTACCACCACTCCGTTGTTGCAATTGATGCTTGCCCTCATCATGGAAGGGTTACAGATGCACGTGCAGAACGAATTAAGAAATATTATGCAGCTAAATTACGTAAATCTAAGTAAGGAACCAACTATTGATTTGACCAAAAGGATGTAAAGGTTTTTTTACCACATAAAGCTCTGAATGGAAACCCTTCTTTATAAATCCTCAATACAAACCTTAAGAAACACTTTTCCACCACCTTATCATAGTGATCTTTTCTTCTCCTAGTTCTGGAATCAAGAGTTTGAATGTGCCCAAGACAATCACGTGCCGTGTAATGTCAATTGACATGTTAAAATCCTTGACTGGAAAATCATTAAATGATGATGACGTTCAGCAGCTTAAGTCAATTGCACAAGGTCATGAAAGACTTGATTTGAGGAAGCTGCAGTCTTGCAATTTAGAAAATGAAGATTCAATAGTTCTTGCTGGGCTTCATGCTTGTGGAGATCTCTCTGTTACAATGCTCAAGTAAGTGCCTAGATATGCCCTGAAGTTTCTTAATATATTTTGTCATACATTTTTTCTTCACTTTCATTTATGAAACTAGCATAAATTGTTGAAATACTCTGGGTTGGTAATGTGTAAAACAACTAGAGTTAGAAGTGTCACACTTCTTAGTTGGCTGTATGATTTATAGTTTTATGCTTTACTCCATAAGTTTCTGAATTCTCTGTTTTAACTGTATTGTCCTTTCTGACATCTATCATCCTCTTACTGTCAAATGTTTAGCAGTCACAGTTTACTACCATATTCTGCTGGTTGTGGATATACTGTCAAGCTATTAATTTGCACCACATGTAATAATAAAACATGTCCTGTTGCTTTTTAATACCTGAAACGTGAAGGAATGGTTTTATTTATTTATAATCAGGACCTTTTCGGAGTGTAAAAGTGTTAAAGCAGTTGTTAGCATAGGCTGTTGTTACAATTTATTGTCAGAGCAAGATTCTGAGAGTGGCGATTCTCAATATGGGTTTCCATTGAGTTGCGGTGTTAAATCTGCTGGGTTATCACTTGGGAGAAACTCCCGCGATCTTGCTTGTCAGGTATATGAATATCTTGCCTTTTTATTTGTTCTGATCTAAGGCAAAGGATGTTGTAGGAACAATTTTCTGTCAGTTTAAGGCAAGTAACTAATTCTTTGATGAAGATTGATTACAAGTGACTCTTAAAAATGCATTACTATGGACCCTCTACTACTTACGAGTCTCTTACCAGCTCATCAGTCATTTCATTCGCATCTTCTAGTAGAACCTAGATTGTTGATGGTTTAATTGTTCATACAACAATGTAAACATCATTTTCTTTTGTTGTGAGTTGATGCTGTGTGTGTCATTCTCTGATCGTAATTTTGATTGATGTATAGAATAAAAATCATTTTACTATCTGTGAACCCAGCTTGGGGCTTGTTTTTTTCCCCTACCTGAAACCGAGAGTGAGATACATTTCTGTGAGTTCATATGTTTCTCAACAGAAGAGCTCCTTGCAAATTCAGCATTGTTCAGAAGGATGCTTGTTTTTTAGTTACCATCTCTTGGATTTTATTTTTGTTACACTTGTATAATAACTCTTCTTTCATTGTACCAGAGTGCAGAGAGATGGAAGAGTCTGGGGAAAGAAGCTGGTCTTCATAATTTTGAGTTGCATGCTTTTCGTGCTGCGTTTCAGATGGTATGTAGTAGATGTAGCTTCTGTACTTTCATGTTTAATTGTTATGTCATCATTGACAACTTTCTGCACAGTAAATTAATTCCTGAGTTCACTATCATACAAACTATACAACCCACAGCCTTTATTCTTGTATCTACTGTGTGTAATAATTGTGGATATAAACTGAGGGTGGTGATAAATCCACACCTCAAAAAGATAAATCCACTCCATTTGACTTATGAGAACATATTACCCGTAAATGCCGGTGGAGAACACTCACGCAATAACAATAATAAATTAATTACTAGGCATAAATCAAGAACTTTTCATTATTTTACTTAATTATTACTCTTCTCTTTTTCTTCCTTCCATCTTCTCTTCATAGGTTTATTTTCATCATTGTGGGTGTCTGGTTCTTCTCCTAACCTATTGAATTCTTTCTTACCTCATTTTGTTTTACTTACCTCATAAAAAATAACCGTGACTATACGCCTTATTGACAAAATTTCATTAATAAATAGCTAAAATAAAACATTAAAATTCGATCAAGTATAGTTAAATAATTTATTTAACTATAAATAGTGTGGATGTAAAGAACTCAAAATTCAACAGTGGATATCTCAATGGTGCAGGACTTGAAGAACTCTAAAAAAATCATGAGAGAAGTGAAATATGTTATTTTTAATAAGGGGTAGTTCGGTCTCTTAAGTCAAAATAGTGTGGATTTAACCATTATGAATTTATGAATCTGGATATATCATCACTCTAAATCAGAACATGGATTCCATGCAAACTTTTACCAGCATATTATAGATTAGATAATCGTAGCATGCCTGAGCTCCATTGTTGTCTGTACTTTTTGCATTCTGATATGCATTAAAATGGTATCACAATACAATAGTAGTTCCCTGATGCTATGCTTGCCCATAAGATAACTGGACAATAAATAAAGTGAATGAATTTTATGAAACAAATTACTGACTGTAAGAAACTGGAAAAGGTTACTTCTGCAGTTCATCATCTAGATGTGGCATATTTCTCTTTCATTATTAGTATATTTAGATAGCATCATTCTCCTGGTACATCCTTTCATTATCAGTGACATTTTGCTGCTTCTGAAGGTTCTTTGTAAATATTATCCAGAAGTCGTGGTAACAAGTCCTTCAATTGGTCGTCAAGGGAAGACTTTGCGTCGCCAGCAACAAAGGAGGATCTTAGAGTCATCGTTGCATCTTGAAGAACATACAATTTTGACGTTATCTCAAAACCAGTCTATTAAGAGAGGAAGCTGTCCTACCACAGGGCAAGAAGAAAGGAAAACAGGTAAATGATGACTTGTACTGCTCAAAGGTCTAATGTAATAAATTTTCATCTCTGGCATGTAAACAACCAAGGTCTCAATTGTGTAAGGTCGTTTTCAGAGAGCCTGTCAACAACAGGCTTCCAAAAGGTACAGACTTTAATGGTTTAGGCCCATTTTTTCTAACATGTTTCAGATTTACATGTCTTGATAAAGTTCTAACTCAATTTCTTAAGCATGACTTGTTATACGTCATAGTATAATGGATTACCTATGAATATAGATGGAAATTTATTCTTAAATATTTGTTGCAGATGACACTACAGACAGAATGCTAGAAAAAGATGAGTTGTTGCATGATATTTCTTTGGATGGGATTACTGAATCAGAAAGGACAAAATTCATTGACAAGTTTTCCCATTTTGAAAAGTTCTGCCAGTCTGGACTATGTCGCCTCAGCCTCAAACCTTTACAGGATGAAGATCTTTTTGGAATATGGAAAAAAGCTGAACCTTTCCTTGTATGTCACTCTTTTACCAGTTAGTTTCTTCTGCGTTCTGGATACATCGGTACTGAATATTTTCTATGAGATCTTACATTTTTATACAATCAGTCAGACTTATTTTTTTTCTCTGGAGTGAAGTACTGATATTAGTATGGTACCCATTAGGCTGTAATTTTCCTCTCCCTAGGAATCATTGTAGTAATTGTTTGTCAAGTAGCCATTTCCATTTTAATACCCAGAAAGAGCAATACAGTAATTTACTGGTACTGATTAATTGATTATTCGTGCACAGGATCTTATAGGACCTTATTGGTCCCTTCGTGCTGCTTTTGGACCTCTTCTGGAAACGTTTCTTCTGCTTGAGAGGTTATTGTTCCTACAGGAGCAAGGGACTTCTTTTGAAGTGGCCATGCTACCTATTTTTGATCCTGCGTTATCTCCCAGGAATGTGGCTATAATTGCTAAACGAAAAACTGTTGAGACACATTCAGTTCTGTAGCAGGACAGATGTAAGTGTCTACCCTTGGCAATGTTCTTTTGCTGGTTGTTAATGATATTTAACCAATTGAATCTGAGCAAATTGTCGTATGGTCAGGATCCTTCCATAAGTAGTTTCAGTAAAGGTTAATATTATTGTGACACTGGATTGATTAAACTCAATTGTCTAGTGCAATGAACTTTTGTTGAGATTGCAAGAAAAATTAATCGTGGTTATTGCTTTATGTATAGGGTTTAATTTACTGGTAATTGCTATGAGGAAGAACTTGTTAAATTAATGGAATATATTGATTCTTCTTGGAATTTTCATTATTAATATGTTAATTAAGTATATATACCTTCTCAAAAAAAAAAGTATATATACCTTTTCAAAAAATTAGGTATATATACCTATTAGTGTTAGACTGTTAGGAATATCATCTTACCTTCCCACCACTCCTATAGATTTCATTTCAAGCTCTTTCATTGAACTTAGGAGTGGTTTCTGTATTTCTGTGGTGTATATTGCAAAGTGAGTTAAACATTCTTAGTTTGATGATGAAAAAACATAAAAGTCCCCCTATAGTGATTTTATCATTTATGGTTGACTTTCAAGTTCTTGAATTGATAATATTACATGCCTTACATGCTATTTTGGATGTCATTTTCTATTTGTCATGGTTCCATATATATTGACTTTAGACACCAAAACCTTTTCCATATAGCTTGCTTTTGTATGTGCAAGTGCATGGCATTAGGTGATCAGAAATGTGAGTTTGTTTACAAGCAGGAGTGAAAATGAAAGAGTTGTTTATATCCGATTTCTTACCTACTTATCTTGACTAAACGCCTAGATTTTGCCCCTCCAAAAGATCTATAGGAGTTAGTATTTAGCAAAGTCAAGTATGAATTGGTTTGAAATTTATATATTGGTACTTGATTTAGCAGTGGGAGTGTTTGACAATTGTGCGAGCTGATGTGGTAAAGAGTATTTTTAATCATTACTATTCTAGAAACACTTAAAGTGAATTTGTACACGGGCAGTGCTTTGGAACAGTTTTCTTAATGTCTATGCATGATAGTTTCGATAAAAAAAGTAAGCACGAGTTTACGTTTCATGTACGGGTTGCCTTATATTACAAGTGGCATCCCCTCGAGCCCTGCCACTTGTCCATCTTTGAATCGACGTTATTGTGACTAACACCTGTTTGCTTAGTCACTTCTAATGGGTGGTGGAACCATGAAATTTTCAGATAATGGCCTTTGTTTTTAGCAAGATGAGCTGAAACATTGCCATCACTTGAATTCGGCCATGTTCAGTGTATCAATCCTTTATTTAAGTTTTTCCAGAAGATAATTATTAGTGTGAAAATCGACATATTTGAAAGTTAATCAGTTATTTTTCGTGCTATAAGTTATACAGAAAGTGACATAATAGGCTTGCCTTTGCATACACCATGAAAATAGTTTTGGTTCGGAGCTTTCTGTCCATTTTCAGAATATGTGGTTCTTATCTTCATTGTAGTTATTGAATATTTTGTTGGTTATGGACTGTTATTTTGGCTGCATCTTAGGTGGCTTTGTTGTGATTCTAAAATGATGATACGTATTTTAGAAGCTGTAATTTGATTTTACTAAAAACTAAATGTTTAAATTCCAAAAGATAATCACTAAGGTTCCCATTGACGTATCCAAAATCTGCACCACTTTTGTTGAAAATGATGGGTTGAAAGTTACCATTTTCCAGAAGAGCTCAAACATGGTAGAGGGTAGGTACTAAAACCTGACCTTTTCGCAAATCAACTATTTGCATTTGTCACAAGGACACAGAGTGATTAGCATAAGTTCTTTTTTTTTTCATTTTGGCAACTATATGATATTGTTCTTATCTTAATCGAAATTATTGTGATTGTAGTTCCATGAGACCTGAAAAGTTTGAGTTGTTGCAGACGATGACAGTGGGATCGGTTGCGGGACACATATCAGTCAGCATCAGGGCTTTCATAGTGCAGATGGTACTACTTCACCACTTTGTTGATGATGGACATGGCCCAGAGCCAGAAGATAAACCTCAATCATCAAACTTCTGAATCTTTTTAGTTTCTGAAACATTCCATGAGCTTGTCAAAGATAATTACTATTAGAACTATTGGCTTCATACTTGTTATAGGTACGTTAAGTAATTATGAACTGAAACACGTGTCGGTGGAAGATCGAAGTTTATGTTCTTAGAAAACCGAAAAAGAGAGATGCAAATGTAAAAGGAAGGGGGATTTCTGGAAAAGCAGCAGGCAGATGATGTTCCCAGAAGGCTAATCATGCCAACCACACCCATTCTATGAAGATTGATCAAGAGTTGTAGAGCTCAATTGAGTTACTTCACTCAAGTGTGAAAACTCATTCTATTCAATCTATTTTTGTGTGTGCATGTTCTTGGAGTTGTTAACTTATTTATGCCAAAGAGTGTGGAGTGTGCAAGACTCTTCAACCTTGAATCCTTTTTTGAAAGACTAAAGTTAATCACAGCAATAAAATTGTGTTGTAGTTTCTAACTTTGACCATTAACCTTAATGGATTTGTAGTGGGTATTTGCTTAGAAACAAATTAAAATCGGCGGAATTTAGTTACTATATATATATATATATATAGTACGTTTTGGATGCTATTTCTAAACATTGTGTGTGAGATAATCTTCCTTATTTAAGCTTTTACCATCTATTAATTAAAGGAACTAATTTTGATGATGAGTATGCTAATTAATATAAAGTCTTACTTCAGAAATTTGGCCTTAAACCCACCCTAGCCAATAACAATCAAGAGTGTGATTTACAATTCCTAATTATTGTACTCAACTTGTGTTTCCACCATTCAATTATGTTACTAATGACCTCATTTCCAATATTGTAGATTTAACAACAAAAACAATGGGTGGCTGAAATGGGAGATACATGCACTTCTCAATTTAGAAGTGCATTCAAGCACTTTAGTGAGCTACAAACCTACTACAAATTGGCAATATATAGAAACCCAATTGCCCACCTCATTAGGGTTTTGCTAGTGGAAGAACCTCACAAAACCCAAAAGCCTAAATTAGACCATCCTAAGTAAAGCCAAGGCCACATGTTGGACCAAAAAACATGAGATCACATTATGGGGACCCCAACTTTGCCCTCACTATGAGATTGACTTGATTGTTTTTTCCCATCTAAATTCCCATGTCATTTACCAAACTTCTCTTGCCATTATCATGCTAAGTATCATTGTAACCAAATGGTGAAAAGAAAGTAGAAGAAAAACTAATCACGATTACCGTTATAATTGCTTTTGCGTACACGGTAACTTGAAAGTAAGATATTTCTTTTTAAACTTCGCAGAGAATGTTGAGAAATAAAATTGTATCCGTTTTGCCCAAAAATAAGACTATTATATTATCCAAAATATTTATTTTGTTTTAAAGTTTTTTTATAATAAAAATTCCTATACATAATCCCATAATCACATCCTACGTATTCCGAGTAAGGTTGGAAAGAACTCATGGTTTTAAGATGGAATTGAGTCTTGAATTATTGAGGTGTCCCTTCAATACTATTTTGTTTAAATTTAATACTCAAATATATAATTTTATTGAGGTTTAAACAATTCTATCATTGTTAAATTCATTATTAATTGATAGTTATCATAAATATTTTAAAAATATATTCCTACCATGAGTGATGCAATTCAAACCCCACTCTCTCTACTCCATACAAGAAATTACTTAGTTGACTTAAGCTCTCATTTATTACTATTATTTATTTATTTTATATTACCTTCCCAATATTATTTATAGCCCCCAACTTGGCCTCTTGTTTCTCTTCATCTTTCTTGAGATCTCACACATTCTGCAACTTCTTCTTCTTCTTGAACTTGGGTTTTCTGTAAGTATCTGGTTCAAGAAAGCAAAACCATGAACAACATAAGCATGGTGGAGGCTAAGCTTCCACCAGGGTTCAGGTTCCATCCCAGAGATGAAGAACTCATTTGTGATTACCTCATGAACAAGCTCAATAATCATCAACAACACTTACTCGATTCTCCTCTCTTGCTCGAAGTTGATCTTAACAAGTGCGAGCCTTGGGATCTTCCTGGTTAGTCTTTTCTCAATATTATCGCTTTTTTATCAGCAATGTGTTTCTGATCAGTATTATCGTTCTTTTTCATAGATGAATAAATGAAAATCTTCTTCCTATTTTTTATATATTATTTCATCAAGAACATTTTACTATATGTCAAATAAATATTTGTACGAATTAAGAGTAAATTATAATATATTTAATGTTTTGTGTATTATCACATTTATGTCTTGATCATTAGGAAAGGGCTAGAGTTCACTAATATAGAGAGAGTTTTGTATGGTTTCATCCACAAAACTCCAACATGTTTAAGTCCAAATGGTTGGTTTTATGAGTGGCCATGGAAGCTCCCTAATATCAAGGGGAGCTCTTTCTTTTTAATTTCCAAAACCAAATTCTTTCTTTTGGGGGTAGTTTTTCAAGGCAATTTCAATATTTCACACTCAAAATATGTTGAGAAAAATGGACCCTTTTGGATTGTCCCTAATTAGAAAGTTGAGAAAGTGATTGAGATAAGAATCCTCATAAACTCAGTCATCTTTTATTGCCCCACTTCACATGGTCCTCACATGTCTTCAATCATATTCACTTATTTATATTATTAATCATTTTTTTGAGTTAGAAATTTAACTAATAAGTAGACACTCAATAATTATCATTGCAAAGAGTGCCTAGCTAAATGATACACATTAATACATGGTGTAGTCAATTTTTAAAAAAATGTATACAAATATTGAATTTTGAGTAAAGAACAAATGTTGCATATTCTTTTTTTTTTCTCGTGTTTATTACATCTCTAATAATACTACTTACAAAATATCTCGAATTCTTTTTTTTTTTAAAGAATATAGACGGCTACAATCTTGTCATATAAGAAATTCCAACCCTCATAACAATAGTAATATTATTTAATTTATTAATATCCACCAGCCCTTTAATGATTTAAAGCCTATATATGGTCACCTAGTTATTAATAATTATAACCACAACCCAAATGATGAGACACCATAGCATTTGACAGCTCATCATAATTTTAGATAATTGACATTAATTCCAACTTATTATTTTGATTATTATGCAAAATTAACGTTGATTATTTACCTTCAAATTGTTTACATGATAAAGATTTTCTTGTGAAGAACTTAGGGTTTGTAATTGAATATTCTATTTTAAAAAAAGAGGATATTTGGATAACGTGTGCGGTATAAATAGACTTTTGGCACGTTTAATATTAATAAACATATCAACTTTCACAACGGTAAAGTCAGGCATAAATATTAATTAACAATTTATTTGTACGGACAAGTTGATTGCATGATAAGATATATATATAAATATCTCGTTGAGAGCTAGCAAATGATAAGCTATTATTACTGTTAATTATTTAATTCGTGCAAAAAAGTCGTCAATTTTGCATCATGCTAGCGGAAATTTAGGCACAATTAATCGTCATGCACAACATATAATATGATCTTAATATAACCCCTAATTCTTTCACAAATCATACTTTATGTATTAATAATAATAATTGTTTGGTTGTGTTTGAATATTTGATAGAGTTGGCATGTGTTGGAGGCAAGGATTGGTATTTCTACAGTCAAAGAGACCGTAAGTACGCGACCGGACTACGGACCAACCGTGCCACATCGACCGGATATTGGAAAGCAACCGGCAAGGACAGACCAATCCACCGGAGTGGTAGCCTTGTGGGCATGCGCAAAACCCTAGTGTTCTATCAAGGGAGAGCACCAAAAGGAAGAAAGACTGATTGGGTCATGCATGAATTCCGAGTCGAAGGGCCTTTTGGTCCTCCAAAGATTTCTTCTACAAAGGTAACATATATCTACTCTCTTGTAGCACAAAAAATGATGACAATCAAGAGTTTTCTGGTGTCACACGTTCGACTCTAGTCAGAAATAAGAAATTTTCGTATTATATATATCATTCGGTTATCATTCAGAGTGTACCTTTCCCAACTCTCTTTCAGTTTTTTTAGTCTCAATTTATCCAAATTTTTAATTTTTGGGTGTGGAATGACGAAATACCCTTTTTCGTGAGGGTGTTATTTGTCATTTCATATCAAAAATCGACAAAATTGGGATCAAATGAGCCCAATATATATAATATATAAAATTTACCTAATTAGTTATTAATGGTGAATGATGATAATCATATGCATGCAGGAAGATTGGGTTTTATGTAGAGTGTTCTACAAGAACAAGGAGGCGCCAGCAACATCAAGCTGCTATGATCATCATCATGAGAGCTCTCTCTCACTCCCACCATTAACAGATTCTTACATCAACTTCAAGAACAACAACAACCCTAACAGCAACAACAACGTTGGTGACTATGAATATGATCAGCAAGAGCAAGTGCCCTGCTTCTCCACCCTCTCATCATCAACTCATCACAACAACCAAACAGACCCTAACACCATTTTTTCATCATCACATGAGTTCATCAACAGTGTGGATCATCATCAAATAGCAAACACAACAATGACTGGTGATCATCCTGTTTCTTTTGGAGGAGCAATGGTGGAAATAAGTGGAGGTGCTTGTAATTTGGACCCCTTTTCTAGGGACAAAAAGGTAATTAGAGCTGTTTTGGACCAGTATTTCAAGATGGAGAGTGACAATGATATTGGAGGAGGAGCCATGAAAGGATCACCAACAAGCTTGGTAGGAGGAGATGGGAGCTCGGAGAGCTTCTTATCTGAAGTGGGTATGCCCAACATGTTGAATCTCTATTGACTTTAGGGTTTGCAAGGATTAGTATTAACATTATTCGGGGTTTTAATTATAAATAATCTTCCCCTCACATATATGTTTGCCTCTCAAAGGCAAAGTTGTATAAAGTAATGAAGTCATAACATTTTGATGTTTTTGTTTAGAGTTCTATACGTTTGGGTCTCCAACCGTAATTTCGATATTTAGATAAGCCGAGTTTTGGTACGTCAGTGCATTACAATTAGTATAAAATGGTGGTGACCAACTCCACCCATTACTCCAAAAACTACAATAAAAAAATCTATTAAATATATCGTTCATAAAGAGGTTTAGAATATAATATTTTATTCAATAATTATAATTATAAGTATGATATATATACCCATCAGGGCTAGTCCAGTGGTTAAGGAGTTATTACTCTTTTGACCACCCGGATTCGAATCCTAGTGAGGACAATAACGTGAGTTATTGATTTGTGATTTGCATGTATTTGATTGTCTTGAGTTATCCCATGTGTGCGTGGTTGTCTTCAATAATCCGGATGTGCCAAGATCCGCCTACGGGTCTTGAGCCGCATGATTTCACTCGACACCTATGAGAATAGTTACTCCCACTAAGTTTGAAGTATTTAATGTTATGAAGTATGTAATATTACAGTTATTGCCTTGTACATTCAATAGTTGAGATGTATATGTTCATGGTTGATATATAATATATATGTGAAACTTCTAAAAAAAGTATGATATTGATGAGGGGCAGAA
>JAYMSU010000424.1:0-14225 GCA_036897765.1 Erodium chrysanthum | reverse complement strand
TCTTAAGGGCACTTCCTTTGCACGTAGGATGCCCCGTGCTCCTCGTACCTGTCAAAAGTCACATCCATATGAGCTGGGAATACCGATGGCCCAAAACGAAGTATAGAGACTTAACGGGAACAAAATGGCGTACTTAGGGGACAAATTGAAGAAAAAAGACACAATTTAAGGACTAGTATGAAACAAAGTGGATAATCAAGGGACTGATATGCAATACTTTCCGATTGAAAAATAGTGTGACTTACTCTGACTTGGAGAACCACATCTGCTGGAATGAGCCGAGAGAGGCCAATATGCTTCCTCCGATCCAAACACTGCATAAATAATTGAACATATTGTTGTCGTTAGAGATCAAAACCGTAAACCGCATAAATAGAAGGGTTAATTACACTTAACTACACACAGGTTGTCACGTTTTTCACCTAGTTACACCTAAGTTCCAAATAAAATTTAAAGAGCTCGTTTATGTTAAAAATGACAAAAATGTCCTTGACCCTAACCCATAATTACCCAAAACATTTTATTAGATGTAAAAAAGGGTTGACTACACATAAAAAGACTTCTTTAAAAATAAAACAATTTAAAAAGACGAAAGTGTTTTTTGTATTAGACCTAAGGGCATTTTAGTCATTTTTTGACAACGAGCACAAATGCTTCGATCGAGTTTCCATGTACCTGAATCTCCTCTCAGTTGAGTTTCCACTTGCCAATACTTTGACTCTTGCACTCTGAGGCGTTTCCTGCACGTATTGTAATCCAATCATCAAGCAAATTGCACTCAGAACCTATTCACTTATCGAAATAATTTCAAAATTTCGTTAAAGGTGAAAGAAAGAGCAAGAACATAATAAAACCTCAAGCAAGTCCTTCTCAAGACGTTCCTTCAGTTGCTGCATCGATGCCGTGCCACCAGCAAGCTGTGTAAATGATGAACAACAGACCAATCAGTTTCAAAACAATTCATAAATCATGAACATGGCTAGTTAAATTGATTTTACCAATATGCTACTGTATAGATCTCTCCGAATATCCACATCAGACCGATTAACACTCTCTATAACCTGCACGGGTCGAAAACAAGAATTTTTTAAAATAAAAATCTTAAAGATGAATAAAAATTTACAGGCATCAAAAAATGGACTCACTAATTGTGGCAAACCGCGGACTGAAGACGCCATCTCTGAATAATTCTCCATGCCAGGAATTGTCTGAGATTTAGAGAAGAAAGAATAGCAATTTTAACGATTGAGATCAATTTTGGAACTTTTCAAAGTACACAACTTTAAAATGTTGAGTCGAGTTTGGAAACATCTCAACCGTTAAATTCAATCCAATGGACTCAGATGGTTTTCAGTTTTCACCTGATTGTTATTCTTTTTATAGGTGTCACAGTGGATAGATACCTAAAATTTTCTGCTTTGGCCTGTTAATATAGGTCAAGTACAAAAAACAGAGGTGGAAATCACCAGTTTCATGGTTCTCCCTGATATCATTGCATGCTAAAACCAATTCAGGGGAACCACTGCGATTGAACTGTCGTCCAAGGTCAGGCTTTGTTGATATCTCCAGCACAGATGATAGCACATGTGCACTTTGGAAAATGCTTCCTTGCGAGCATGAAAACGATATGGATGATATGGACTGGGAGCCACATAAGCAGTTGGTTAAAAATACATTTTACTTGGTGAATAAGAAGAATGACCGTGCTGTTGCTTTCGTAGATGGGGTTCCAGAGTTTGTGACAGAGCCTGGAAATCCATTCAAGATGAAGGTGTTCCATAATCTCTATTCAGCACAGGCATCTGCTACTGATCATCAACAAGAGATAAGTTCTGGAGAAATTCAGAGTCACCCTTGGATTAATATCTGTATTGATAAAATCACTTTCTCAATTGTTCATGAACTCTTAAATAGAAGGGAGGTGTTTCCAATTCTTCGTGGTTGCGTGGATAATATCAAATTAATAGTTCAGATCCTGTTTACTAAAGCTAGGGTGATAAACACATCAAGTGCAGCTATATATTACTATGATGCCCAGACAAACTTCTGGTGGGTAGTTAATTATAATAGAATAGCACTGCTTCATTTTTACACGATCTTCTTTTCATCTACAAAAGGTTTTATTTATTTTCATTCTGTTTCTATTATAGGAGAGAACTTGTCCGCCCAGTGGAAATATGCATCTTTTACCGTTCCAGCTTCCACGTTCAGCAAAAAGCACCTATTCATTTCTATTGCAGAAGTAAAGAGGTGAGGGTTTTGGGGAAAAATAATATATTATACTGTTCAAGGACTCATATGTTGCGTACAATATTATTAATGATTTTGTTGTGTCATAATGGCAGTTGGAAATCTCTGTTGCTGAAGTTTCCTTGGACATACTTCTTTTTATAATAGGGGAGCTAAATTTGGCTGGTCCCTTCTCAGTGAGAAGTTCCCTGATTCTGGCCAAATCTTGCAAGGTTCTCTATTCCACTGTTTAATTAGCCCATAAGAAGTATTGATGCCACTTGAATTTAATTACTCTGTTTTAGGAGTATATTGATATTTTAATCTTTACCAGATATGGGGCAGCAAGTCGTTATTTCCTTACAATATTTTTTTTTATTAGACACAGAATAAACTGGCTTGGATGAGTGGGTGGAATTGTTTTGTTCTCCATCTGACTCCTCTCTCTGCAATATACGCAGCAAATTTGCACAAAGCACAGTTTAATTTCTTATAATTAGTCCTCATTTTTTTACTAGAATCCTTACAACAGTTCTACTTGACAGGTTGAAAACAAATCAGGCTTAAGCCTCACCTGTGATTTCTATAACAAGCGAAGTGTAACAATAGCTGGAAAACAGTCTTCTTCAATTTTCTTAAGGTACAGTCTTGAATTAAAGATCATTATTCCGAATATTTATTTAATTCTCCCGCTTTTTTATTTGTTTATGTTTAAGTATCCTACATTAAAAGAATGCGAAGTCGGTGACACTATTTGGTATACTGGTTGGACTATTCATTTATTACCTTAAGCTTTTTGGTTAGTTTAATGTTCCACATGGTATGGTTATCTTGGGTCTGTTTGGCCGGTCTGAATTTCCTCCCAATTATTTCTTGGTTTATGTGGAAGGCCTATTTTGTTGTCCAGCTCCGCGTTGTTAAAATAAAATAAAATTGTCATGATTGACTGATAAACATATTCAGATCCAAAAGTTTAAGTTTTTAGGTTGAAACCCCAATAAGTATATCAAAAGGTCACTTGGTGCACATTCTTGCAATGTTCAACAGCTTTGATATTCCTTTTCAAACACATAGAGGATAACACAATGGGCCTTGCATGAGTACCAAGAATCAATGAGGAAGAAACACAATTAAGTCACAAACACAATAGCGAATTAGATCATGATACCATGTAGAATTTTAAAATTGGATTACATATATCATGCCGAGTTCCACTACGATAAGGTCAACCTATACAGTTGGGTTTAACATTTTTAGATCGAGTCACAAACACAATACCATATTAGATCATGATACCATGTTCCTTTTCTACTTCCATTTGATGTGATATTTTATACTTCTATACTCTCCTACTTGTAAGCTGGACTTACACACTTGTGGCATAAATGGATCGGAGACCATAAGAGAAAATGGCAAAGGAGGCACATGGACAACAATGGCCACAAGCCCAAATTAACCGTGATTTTAAAACTCGGTTTCATATATCTTGTCGAGCTCTATAGCTACAAGGTCAACCTTTATAACCGAGTTTTACTCTTCCCTTTATATGTCTCTTTTTTCTATTTTTATCAATTGGTATTTTATACTTATAGCAAGTTCCATCATTAAGTATTAAAAGAAACCCTTCTGTACAGGAATAAACTTATGCTCTTATAGAAATCAAACTAGAAATAGGGCAGATATATAGACACCAATAGGGATGACAAAATATACCGAACCCAACAGGAACCAGATGTTACCGAACCTGATGGGGCGGAGGGTCGGTGTAAGCATACCCCTCCCCCTACCTGATACATAGACATTTAAATTCATAAGGGCACCTGGAGTGCATAGGCCGGTCAGTATTTTTTTGTTATATCTTGGACTTGTAAAAGGAATAAACTAGATCTCATATTACTTTCTCAGTATCTGGCCAAGATCCTTTCTTTGCTTGTAAACCAACATTTATGTGCTTCCTCGTCGGTGAGCAACTAAGGATGTCTTCATCCACTGTTTGTACCTAGAGATTGTTTAGGTATACAACATGTACACACACAAACTCATACACATACATTTCTTTATAAATGTTTGTCTGTTAAATGTCTGCTTGATAGATCTTGAATTGACACATTTGCAAGGCACTCGACAATACAAGACCAACCTTCAGAGGCCACGTCAGTTGTTTCTATCCAACTCTCTGCTCCTGGATCGTTTTCTACTTCTTCAATTATTCTTTCTCATTTAGAAGATCAATCACTTGCTTGGAGAACACGCATGGTATCGCTTCAGGGTATGTTAAGCCATCATCTTCTCTTATTATTCTGTAGGATTTGTCTCTCTTCTCTTTTAAAATGCTCTTGATAATATTCAATGACCATTGACTACTTTATGACCTGCAATTTACCTTTTGGCATTATGTTGAACTGAATTTTTATAAACCTTTTTAACTTTAATTGCTGAGGGATTGTTAGTCTTCCATTTTTTCCGATCAGCAATAAAACAAATTTATTACAAAAAGGAGAAAGAGACCCAAAATGGGATCAACAAACTCCTGACCAAGAGATTGGCAATACACGAGAGCAGAGAAAGAACGGGGAACAGAGAAAAAGAGAGCACAATTTCTAAGTAGAAGGCCCAAGTTACTGCCTAATTGTCAACTATCAGAAAAGCTTGTTGGTTGAACTTAATATGCTAAATATATTTTTGGAAAATGGAAATGCTGTTAGGTTTATGTTTTTGTGCAGAAATAGAAATAGTGAAGTAATGCTAGGGAGAAGGGAGAGGGACAATTTTTAGGGAAATTTATCTCAATTGCAATTCATCAAGTTCTAATGGAGAGGGATAAGTAGTGCTTGACCAAAGGGTAGTAATAGTTCCACTTCGCACACTCATTGTGAAATCAGCCTCCTTGGCCTTTTTAATCTCTTAATTCATTTTAATTCCTGAATCAAGCAGTTGGTCATTGTATGCTGGTTCCCAAATCGTCAAGATTCCAGAGTTTGTTATTGCCTAATATTTGTGTGGATTAAGCCTATACTTTTTTCTTTGGAGCAGATTCAAGATCATATCCTGGGCCATTTGTCGTGATTGATGTTTCAACAAAAACTAAGGTATTTGCTCAAATCATTCCTCCTTTCAAATTCGCTGTATATCGAGTTGATTAAGATACAGTATTTCAATGACTCTTTTCTTTTCTGCTCTTCTAATCTACAACTTGTTACTGTTCGTAGGATGGCTTGTCAATTGTGGTATCTCCTCTAATAAGAATACATAATGAAACTGAATTCTCATTGGAGCTACGGTTTCAAAGACCTCAAGAAAATAAAAAGGAGTTTGCTACTTGGGTGCTAAAGAGTGGGGATACACTGGACGATTCCATGACAATCTTGGATGCTATTGATTTATCTGGTGGCTTTAAGAAGGCGCTGATGTCCTTGAGTGTTGGTACGAATTGTCAAATCCACTTAATTATTACATCACAGCATATTGCTTTTTTAGCTATTTTCAACTTCATTCTTATATCTACCAAGCATTTATTCCTCTTCCGTGTTTGGTCATAATCATAGCATACTGGTGTTATTGCATATTATTGGCCATTTGAATCCTTAAAGTTTGAGAAAATAACCATTTTAGTCCCTGAAGTTATTTTAGGGTCGTTAGTCCCCAAAGTTTCAAAAGTGACCCAAAGTAGTCCTTAATCATATTTATTAAGGTAATAATACTATTCTATTAGATTTCTTGGTCTTACTACATTCAAATATGCGTTGGTAACATTTCAAAGTTGCCCTACTATGATGATAAAAAGGCAAAGGCGTGCAGTGCAGTCTATAGTTAATGCTGTTGTCCCTAAGCAATGTTCTTGATTTTTCACATGCTTCTGTTGTCCTTGTCGGGCCTTCGTGTTTCTTCTGAAAAACATGTGTTAATAATAACTTGCAGGTAACTTCTTACTTTCCTTCAGACCTAAAGTCTCAGAGGGCTTGACAAATACGAAGAATCCATTGTCGGTTGAATGGTCAGATGATCTCAAAGGAGGAAAAGCAGTTCGTCTGTCAGGAGTTTTTGATAAATTGTATTACAAAGTCCGGAAAGCTATATCTGTTGAATCCGTGAACTGCTCCTTTAGCACTGTACACTGTTCCCTCACATCTGAAGATGGGCATGTTTCTGAAATGCATTTTCTCGTTCAATGCATTAGGAGAGAGGTGCCTATCAGGCAACCTGATAATGGAAATGGACCTGAAAGTTCAACTGTTGCTCTGCAAGAGCAGAAGGAAATTTTTCTTCTCCCTACTGTCAGGGTGTCCAATTTATTGCACTCAGAGATTCATGTGCTTTTAACTGAAACAGGTTAGAGATTAAGAATTTCTGAAGTATTAACTTTCATGATACATGATTGTGGAAGTCATTATTTTTACCCTTTCGCAGATCTATCTACCAGTAGCAGCTCTGACAATACAAGGAAACAGGCAACCATATCAAGTGGATCAGCAGTTAACTTTTATGTTAATCCTGCCGCAATATATTTTAATGTTACTTTGACTGCATTTTCTTCAAGTTGCAAACCGGTAAACAGTGGTGATTGGGCCAAGAGGTTACGTAAGGAGAAAGATGATGTTCATTCATTGGACATTGATTTAGATTTTGGCGGCGGGAAGTACTTTGCTTCCTTGAGATTATCTCGTGGAGACCAGGGTACATTAGAGGTTGTTATGTCATGTCTATATTATGTTATTTTATTGTAGTTGATATTTTTTTATCCGCTGGAGATATCTAAACTGTGTGTTTGTCTGCAGGCGGCTATTTTTACACCCTATGCTTTGAAAAATGACAGTGATTTTTCCCTTTTCTTCTGTGAACTCAATCAGAAGCCTTTATCCAGGTGAAGCTGGATCCAAGAGTTTGTTATATACAGTAGATTCTTTCTGACCTTGATTTATACCTTACTTGATTTATGCCTTTCTATCTGACCTTGATTTACCTAGTAGCAATGTCTGATTCTGTATTTTTGTCTGTTTATCAATATTCAATTAATGACATCTGTCTGAAACATGATCCTTGCAGGGATGAAGTAGGGAAGTATGGCAACAACATTCCTCCGGAGTTAGGATTGCTCTTGCCTCCAAAGTCAACTGAATCTTGGTTCTTAAAGTAAGCCAATTTTTTTAAGGAATGTCTATATGAATGGGGGAACCTTAATCCCCTACATAGTACATGAAACTCCTTGTTTTAGTCTTTCCTATCTTCTCACAACATATTTTTCTCTATTGACAGATCCAACAAGGTCCGGCTCAAATTGTTAGAAAATAGGGCATCTGAGGCATTATTACATTTGGATGTTTTATCAGGTGCATCAGAGATAAGCTTGGAAGCAGAGGAAGGAGATGGAGTACAATATATTACAAAGTTTGGGGTCTCTGTAGGGTCATCTTTGAGTACGGCGGTTGTTCCATCACGTACTGTAGCCGTGGCTCCACGATATGTTGTGTTGAATAAATCAGAAGAAAGAATCAGTGTTCGTCAATGTTATTTGCAGGTTTTCCCTCAACCAATAAATTCGGAAGGGCATTTTTTTTTTGTTTGGGATGTGTCTGAACAATATTTTCTGAATTTTGTTTTAACCCGTTTTAAATGTCTTCCTATTCTTATGACAAGGATGACACGGCTGGCACAATCCTCATCAAGAGTAAACAGAGAACAACTTTAAAGCTGTGTGAAGGGATTGGCAAGAGAAAAGAATACAGTTTATTTGAGAGCTTTATCAGAAAGCATAAAGGTGACAATGATGATTCAATTCTATACGTTCAATTTCGGCTGAATAACTTGGAGCTAGGTTGGTCGGGGCCTATATGTATTGCTTCGTTAGGCCGCTTTTTCTTGAAATTCAGGAAACAATCAAATGAAGCAACGGCACCAGACAACAATATACCAGAGTTCGCGGTTGTTCATGTGGTTGAAGAAGGTTCCACTTTCGTTTTGCAATTTCAGACGCCACCTAATATCAGTCTGCCATATCGTATTGAGAACCATTTACGTAATGCATCTATCACGTATTATCAAAAGGTTGGGATTTGATTCTGTTTTCCAAGGTCCTCAGATTGCAATGATTTGTATATCGAGTGGATATTTGTTAAGTGTGCTAATTTGGTTTTTGCAATTATCCTTAAACAATGTACAGGATTCATCAGAGCATGAAATTCTTGGATCAGAATGCAGTGTTGATTATGTCTGGGATGATTTAACACTTCCACACAAATTGGTTATCCAAATCAATGGTAGGCACTGATAATTTTATGTTTGTTCATGGTAATTTGGTTTCAATCTAAAATCCATCAGCGTCACCTGTAAGACACCAAGCTGCTATATTTGTTGTCTGCTAAAATATGGAAAGATTATACCAGGAAGGTTTAAAGTGTGAGTCACGATGTACTTCCTGAGTAATGCAATTTTATTTGAGCTTCTTCTTTGTTGGAAACTATCTAGGTGGTAGATAGTAATTACTTATGGCCTATAATAATTGCCTCATATTACAAATTATTACAAAGATGAGTTGTTCAAGTTGCTAGCTTGAAGTGAATCTATTGTTATTTTTTTGTTGAGTATATGAACATAATTTTCCTTGTAGGCATGCATCTCTTGCGTGAAATTAAGTTGGATAAGGTGCGGTCTTGGAAACCTTTATTCAAAACTAGGCAATATGGAGGGTTGACATCTCATCTAGGTTGGGCTGAGACACTGGGAGACCAGAGAACTAGTTTTGGCAAACTCAATGAGATAGAGGTGGTAAAGTTGGGGTATGAAATATACGCTGATGGTCCAACGCGGGTTCTACGAGTTTGTGAGTTTTCTGATAGTCACAAGGGAGACTCAGTTTCTCGTTCTAGTGCAAAAATTCAGCTAAGAATTTCACAGTTTGCAGTTCACTTACTTGAAGTTGAAAGGCAGGTCAGTCCTGATCACAATATTGATTAGATCACAGAATTCATTCTATTTGTTCAATTTCAGTTCCTGTTAATTTTGCTCTTTGGTTTCAGTTAGGTGGTGTTAAATTAATTTGGAAACAAGTGAGCTTTTTTTTCTTCATATTTTCCAAACTATAATTCCCTTTACTTAGATTGCTTGATTATTTATTTAAAGTATAAGCCGTTCATAAATTGAAAATAAGTTGAACGTATCCGTGTATGATTGCTAATACTGGGCAATCGGTTTACACACCAATAGTTGTTGCAAGGCTTGGCAATATCAATCTGGATTCTGTTGTTGCTGATTGTCAGATGTATAACCAGATTACTATAGAGGTAATAGTTTCATAGTATTGGCTGAAAGAGTGATTGACTTGTACATAACATTGCATAAAATTTGATGTTTGGAAAAGATCTTTTTCATAGTTCACTTCACGAGCAAATATGGTGGGAACCCCTAAAGCATCGCTTCTTTAAGTCTCTTGCAATCTTAATAATCTTTGTATCCCTTTTCTGCTTACGGAGTACTAAAATGCCTTTGTTTCTAATAATGCAGTCCGTGAATGTGGACGAGAAATGGGTTGGAGCACCTTTTGCAGCAATGCTTCGGAGACACCAATTAGACCATGAATCAAGTGATCCTGTGGTCAAAATTGTCTTTGTATTGCTATCAGTTAGTTCTGGGGTTAAACAAGTTAGATACTCATCCATTGTTCTACAGGTAATTTAGGCAGTACACCTATGCCACTCATGAATATCACACAAAGCCATTTAGTATTTCTTTTTCTAAATTTTCTTCTGACATATCAGCATGTGATTTAGCTTACGTTTGGTAACATATTACATTTGCACACACTGGCTGTAACTACCCTTACCTTTAAACTTGGACATGCACAGCCACTTGATTTGAACCTTGACGAGGAAACATTAATGAGAATTGTTCCATTCTGGAGATCATCTCTCAGTGCATCAACCCAGAGCCAGCAATTTTACTTCGATCATTTTGAGATCCACCCAATAAAGGTTTTGATGCTTTGATCAGTACATACTGTAAATCTTATGGAAACCTGTATTAATTTTGATATAAATGTTATATGACTTGTGTTTATGTCCCTGTATAGATTATTGCAAACTTTCTGCCTGGTGATTCTTATACAAGTTATACCTCAGCTCAGGAGGCTCTAAGGTCTTTGCTTCATAGTGTGGTGAAGGTATGGCAGGAGTTTTGGAGTATGTTTGAATGCTTGTTTTTATTACTCTCAAATGTGCAAGGCATTTATCACTGCGTGACTTCTTTTTCCCATATACCCACTTCTGTAGGTTCCTGCGATAACGAATAAAGTTTTGGAGTTGAATGGAGTCTTGGTTACTCATGCTTTGATAACAACGCGGGAGTTGCTTATTAAATGTGCACAACATTATTCATGGTACTGCTATTGCATATTCATCCTCTTCTTTTTTGCAACCCACTGTTTTATTATAAAGCGAATATAAATATCTGAAAAGGTAAGATAGCATGTCTAAGTAATACCAGACTATCTACAAATTCACCACCTTCGTACTATTCCAATAGTAATTGAAGGGAAAACAAATTTGTCAATTGCACATATCACATTTATCAGGTTATTAATTATTATAGTTTATTTAGTGTGTAAAATTATTCTTTTTCTGTAAAAAAAAAAATCAGGCATGCTATGAGGGCCATCTGTATTGCTAAAGGAAGTCCCTATCTTCCACCATTTTGTGCATCCATTTTTGACGACTTGGCTTCTTCTTCTCTTGATGTGTTTTTTGATCCATCACGTGGGTTGAGGAATCTTCCTGGCCTTACTTTAGGTACTTTTTCCTCGCTCTTCTTTTCACACTTTTGTAAAATAGTAACTGTTAGTTTCATATTTACATGCTTATTATGGTTGCAGTCAGTAAACTTAGAAGATCCTGCATAGCTTAGAGTCAGTTGCATGAGTTGTCATAGTTTATAAGTATATTTATTTGCATAGCTGTGGAGTTATATAGTATTTTTAATGTGTTATACATAACCAATGCTTGTGGATGCCCAATTTCTGTGCTGTCTTGCACTTTTACTAGGTACCTTCAAACTCATCAGTAAATGCATTGATGGTAAAGGATTCTCTGGAACAAAACGTTACTTCGGTGATCTGGGGAAAACTGTAAGTTCACATTCATTCATTTTAACATCCGTTAACATGCTACTGTTGCTTTATTGACTAAAATAAATCATGTCATGGTTTTGCAGGTGAGAACAGCTGGGTCTAATGTACTCTTTGCCACTCTCACTGAAATAACAGACTCTGTTCTGAAGGGAGCCGAAACAAATGGTTTTAATGGAATGGTAATATTCATCCTTTGATCATGAATGCATCTAATTTCATCATGTATCTTTAAAATTCTTGTAATTAAGGATGTCACAGCTAAAGTTCCCTATTGAAATCAACGATACTGACATCTGGATATCTGTAGATGAGTGGATTTCACCAAGGAATATTGCATTTGGCGATGGAGCCATCCCTGTTAGGGAATGCTCTGATGGAAGGCGGCCCAGATAGAAAGATCAAGCTTGATCGTAGTCCTGGGGTTGATGAGGTAATTTGTAATGTATCATTATGCCTCATGTCTTCATAACTTAGATGCTAGGATATTGTCTATCTTCCTACATTGAATATATAGGCTACTATTAGGTTCGAGAATTTTTATTGGGCACTCAAGGTGGTTGGGCTGGGGGTATTGGAGGTTCCTACAAGACAATTAGACAACCCCGGTAGGAAATTTTGTGAAAACCTCATCACAGAGTAGTCAAGAAATAGTTATTTTAATGAAGGTATGGAGGAAAATATTTGCAAACTCAGTCAGTCCAATACAGATTTTTGTGTCTTTGTTGTTTCTTGCATAGGCACTCCAGATACCATTATTATTATTTTTTATCAGCAGTAAATCCTAATCTAATCCCCCTTCCCACACTTGTTCCCCACTAATTCAAACCCCTGACCTGAAGGAGGTGAGAAAGCTCATAGACCATCAGGCCAACCCCTAGTGGGCTAAGGCAATATTCAAGTTTTAGATTCAAGTTTTTGTTTTTCTAATATCATACCTATTTTGCTGTGCAGTTGTATATTGAAGGATATCTGCAAGCTATGTTGGATACGATATATAAACAAGAATATCTTAGAGTGAGAGTCATTGAAAATCAGGTAATAACTGAAAGAATATTTTTGAGTAGGGTTGAGTGGGTATATGTGAACAATTATCTTCCAAGCGAAACTGTAACCTGAGACCTTTGTCTAATGACTTGATGATTTGAGTCCATTTCCATGCGCAATTTATCAAACCCGACAATAGCTGTACAATGCATGATGCCCAAATATAATAGTGTTGTGCTGCTTCATATTTTGTGAGACACAAATGTTCAGTTCGTTTGATAAATTGATAGGGGGTGTGTATGAACAATCCCCTTTTGCCTTCTGGTCTGCTCTTACTTCTAAACATTTTGTTATTTATGTCTTCACCAATTGCAACAGGTTTTCCTTAAAAATCTACCCCCAAATAGCTCCCTCATAGAGGAGATCATGGATCGTGTAAGGGGGTTTCTTGTAAGTAAGGCCTTGTTAAAAGGAGATTCTTCAACTACATCTCAGCCTCTACGCCATCTAAGAGGAGACAGTGTAAGTGCCCCTCCAATTCATTCTCTTCCCTTACTTCTGTTGGTAGATGTGGCATTCGTGATGCCTTGACACCCTCCTATAATATCTTTTACATGTAAATGTTGTGCCTCGTGACTAGGGTCTCATGATGTTATGTTAGGGGTTAATCTTTTTGGTACATTGACCCCCAACCAAAGACTTTGATCCCCTAGTTACTAGTTAGTTATTCTTGGAATAATAGTTTGAGAAAGAAAGAGTTTGTTTTGGACAGCAATGGAAATTTGGACCGACGGTGCTGACATTGTGTGAACACCTATTTGTGAGCTTTGCGATCCGCATGCTGAGAAAGCAAAGCAGTCAGTTTCTGACAGGCATGAAGCTGAAGAGGGAGAGGGCAAGCATGGAGCAAGCAATAGTGCCTGTAGCAGGCATTGACGAAGAGGGGAGAGAGAAGGTGAAGTTGACATGGAAATGGGGTGTTGGCAGATTTGTGTTTTCGACCATTGTAGCCTATATTGATGGACGATTGTGTCGGTGTATTCCGAATCCTGTAGCAAGGAGAATAGTGAGTGGATTTTTGTTGAGTTTCCTTGACAAGAATGACAATCCTTGAAATTACACCCTATTTCAGCAACAGATACATGTAAATTGCTTGTATAGTTTAGCGAAAACATGTCTTTGTTTTGCCTTGAAAGTTGAAACCATTGACTGGAATGGAATGGATTCAATGAGTCTCTTATGTAATAAAGCTTCTTTATCCGTGTACGGATGAGTATGAGCAGCATGATTTTAGGGAATAGTTTTGTTTTTGCAGATTTAGTTTATCCAGGAGGGCAAGCAAAATAGATGGAGAATGTCTACACTATAGGTAGCCCACAGTTTATATTGTAACAGCTTCTTAATACTGTGGAAGTTGCAGCCAATTGTTTTCAGTCGAGAACAATTATTGATGTCACTTTCATATATAGTTATTGGTCCTCCCTAGCTTGGCTTGGCCTTGAGCTCTCTTGCCAATTGCAGTAAGTGTTTCATGGATTTTGCACTGAATGGCTTCACAACACTTGTTTTACTCACCCTCAGATTATTGATGGTTGAGAAATACCATTCAAATGTAACATCAACAAATTCATTACAAGTCTAAGATAATGTGGTCCATGATTCAAGTTGGGATGAATAAGGAGAAATGGCAGAAAATCCCCTAAGTTTTGAATTTGAGCAGATCGGATCCTTAAGTTTCAAATGGAGCAGATCCATCAGCTATTTTAATGAAAAAAGGGAAGAAGTTGGTCACGTGATCATTAAAATTCCAGTTTTGCTCTCAAATCTTGAATAAATTAAAACCTTAAACCTATTAATAAGGCCGAAGTGAAGGCTTTAACCGTCAAGATTAGCTGGA
>JAYMSU010000423.1:0-14237 GCA_036897765.1 Erodium chrysanthum | reverse complement strand
ACTACTCTTGACCCCAACTTCACCCCATCCTGGGGCGTCAGCTTGGATGACATTGACGATCATTTCTCCGATGACGATCCAGACAATCCTGTACCAAGTAATCAACCTATGCATCAATCAACCCCAAAACACAATACCCATTTCTCACTTTGAGTCTTTTCACATGTTGTTTCAGTATCTGAGGAAATCAAGGAGGCCGCAAAGAAGCACCCAGGATCGGTTCTAGTGTCCGAAAATCATATTATAGTGGCTGACATTGGTCCTGAAACTGAAACTGTGAATGGTGAAGAAGAACCAAATCTAGATCTAGCTCCAAACCTCACTGTCTTGGCTCCCACCCAGAAGCTGGGTAGTGGTGCTGAGGACAAAGGTGTTTCTATGAAAGAGTACATAATGCACAAGTTTGAGCCAGGGGACGATGAGAAGGCGCTTTCTCAAATGATAGTTCAGGCAATGAGTCCCAGGACCACTTGCACTGACAATACATCTACTCCTACAGCTGTTTCTACTCCTACTGCTGTTGCTGCTAATGTTGTTGGCACTGTTACTTCTGTTGCTACCACTACCGGGAACAATGTTGCCGGCGCTGCTGCTGCTGTGGCTTCTGCTGCTACTACTACAGGTAGCAATGTTGTTGGCGCTGCTGCTGCTGTGGCGTCTACTACTGGCACCAATGTTGTTGGCGTCGTAGGGAAGTTCAGGGGAGCTGTGAACTCTTTGCTCCTAACTTCTGCGGTTAATAACCCCACTCCAGATTCATCCCAACCCACTCAAGTCTCTAAGGATGCTGCTCATGAAGGTAAGCTAATAGTAATTATGAGGACATACTTTTCTTATTACTAGGATGATGATGCATTTGTTATAAGATTGATCTATTGTGTTGCAGCTGTTGAGAAGGAAAATTGTGGACGAAAAGCCAAAACTAACTGAGAGAAGAGTCGAAGGGCCTATGCAGAAATGAATAGCATAGAAAGATTATTTTCTTCACTTGTATCAGAGTGTAAAGTTGTCGTTACTACTATAAATTTTGCTGCACTTGGGTGCATGAACCTCTGTGAAACTTTGTAAGATAATGAATGATTCATGGACTTCAGCACATAGTGCAGAAACAAACACGTTTGCAGATAACAATAACAGAGGCGCAATACTTTTTTTCTTTTATTTCCGGAAGCAAAGAGCAGTAATTAAGATAGCACAGAGTGGTACTTACAACAAAATTGACATGGTAGCAATATCATTGAAGTATTTTCATAGGTTATGATCTAGAACACCATAGCAGGCTTAAAGTTCATACTGACAGCTACCATTGTCACTCCTTGCTGTTGGATCAAAGTTTGCTGCAGACGGGTCTGTGCAGCCTTCTGGCACCGGAACATTAACTTGTTGCGCTGCCTTGCCTGCATTCAGCAATTAACATAATGATGAGCAATGAGTATAATATATATATTTTTTCTCTTATTAGAATGTATAATGCTGACCATAGAAAGCTCCGCTCTTCATTGAATCTGCATTGGCATCTCCAAGAGCTGCCTCGCTCATGTACTTGTCAGCCAATTGAACTCTCTTGACATTATCCTGTTCCTGGACAAGCATGTTTCCATACTGAAGGAGCTTCTCCACAGTCATCTTGGGCTGTTCAAAAGTAGGAGGACCTTCCTTTGAGTTCACAAGCTTCTTCCCAATGCCATCAACTCCAACCCCAGATATCCATTTCCTTACTTCATCATCATAAACTCGAGCCCTCAAAGCACCAAAGAAGTCTGCAGAACAAGAGAACAAATCACAAAAATCCCATATCAGAAACTAAAGCTTAGGTGAAGCATTTCACTAATAATCTCAATCCAAAGTTTTGAAGTTACCGATAGACTGGCCAGGGAAGGTGTCAACAATCTTCACAACATCCTCACTGGCAATATTGTCAGTCTTAAAGATACCGGTGCACACACCAATCCTGTCATCTCTTGTAGGAGCCCAGTAGAATTTCTCCATACGACCATCACGAATGAGAGGCGCATACAATGTGGAGAAATCATTACCAGTACAGATGATGGGAACACGGGGAATGGTGTCCTTGTTGTACATACCGGGAAGCTGGACATTTGTTGGGTTATCAGCAATGTTCATGAGAGTAGCATTAACCATCTGGTTGTTCACAGTGTACTGTGTAGTTCCACCCATTCTACCGGCACCTGCATCAAGATCATTGATGAAGAGAGCGCACATCTTTCCTTTCTTGATTATGTCTGCTGCCTCACGGTACCTTTGCCTGATCAGCTTCGCAGGCTCTCCAGCGTTCCCACTTTCCAGTTCTCCGGCACTCATCATGATGGGGCTGTAATTGCACCATCAAGTGATGATCAATTGATATGAAGCAAAAAATCACATCTTCTAGGAAAAAAGATTTGTTAACTTCAATTCTGTTAAGAGTATAAAATAAGGGTAAATTGCATATAGCTATTGCGTACTATACGTCTTTTACACATAATTATTCCCAACTTTAAACATTTACATCTAACTAGCTAAAAAACTTTCAAAGAATTATACAAAAAAATCATCAGAAAATGACGAAAATACATTTGGCACACATCTCAAAAAGACATCATAACTACCAAAAACATTTTTATTAGACGTAGAAAACTGTTGAGTAGATGTAAGAAAGACTTCTTAAAGATAAAACAATTACAAAGACGAAAAGAGTTATCTGTAAAATTTTGAATGTTTAGATGGTTGTTTTAAAATTGGGAATAGTCATGTATAAAAGACTTATAGTATGCAATTAACCTATAAAATAATTAGCAATCCTTCAACTTTCAGCTTAAGTTCTTAGTTGAGTTAGTTTCAGAACATGGTATTAGAATTTTGTTATCCTAGCGATCAAAAATCCGAATCCTAGCAGCCGCGGCAATCCTAGAAATAATAAGTTGAGTTGCCTCCCCAAATACCCAGTTAGGGAAATTTAAGTTGAGTTGGTTTCACGACAATTTTAAACCGTATCTGAACAACAAACATTAAGCGAGTCAGTTAGGGAAACTCACGTGATTCCCATCTTGGCAAAGACAAGCTCACACTGGAAAGATTTTCCCTGACCTTTGCCTCCCCAAATACCCAGAATGAGAGGAACCTGATACAAAGACATGTAGTCAGTCCAATTTATAACTGTAATGCATAACTTATTCTGTCTCATGAGAAACTTCAATCTACTACCTTGATGTTAGGCAGGGTCATGAAGTTCTTGCACATGTGAACAACAAGTTTGTCCATGAAAGCTGGAGCTATGTAGAACCCATTCATGTCATTATCCATGTACCTAACCCATAATCAAGACTTAATCATAAGCATAAAGCACTTCTCAAGAAAACAGATTAGAAGTTTAATATTTCTTACGTGCGAAGCCCAGTACTGATGTAGTCATAAGAACTCATGATGGCATGGTGAGTTCCAGCACCGGTTGGAGCTTGGAAGAGAGAGTCAACCATTCCCTTTCCCCTGGTGATGTCTTGCTGGTCATCAGAAATGTCAAAGGCAAGGCCTTTCCATTTGTCTGTGTTCTTCTTCTCATCACCGGCTTCAGCAACAACCTTAAGCTTTCTAGATGAGATCTTTGGACAGCTGAGCCCGGAGCTCTTCAAGCTACTGCCTAAGAAAGGTGTGCTTGGGATCGAACCACCAGAGCTTGAGCTGCTGAAGCTCACCTGCATAAAAGATGTAAACTTTCTCAAGACCAACAAAAACCAGACTTTCAGATCACAGGAAAGAGAAGAAAAATTGCAGGAAGAGTCAGTACCGGCTTGAGAGCAGCTATAACGGTGGAGGAAACTGTAGCAGCCATGGATCAAATAAAGTTAATGGAAGTTACAGAAACTGTTCTTCAGAGTCAAGAGGTGGGTATGAGAGTGTATATATACACACATGCATGTGACAGATAAGGAAGGTTTGTGGTTTCATATATTAGAGACCCAAATGGCCATACAAGCAAGATTGGAGTGACACGCGCGAGGGTCTATAATACATTAACCAACAATTTGGTATATACCAAGTCTCTGTCATGAGAAAATAAAACGGAGGTTGGGGTCTTAGATATTCTCTTCCACACAAAATACAAGAGATAATGTTTCATATATTTATCAGATAATCAGTTTCAATTTGCTCTCTCTTATCAGTAGCTGTTTGATTGAGCCATATAGACCTTAGAAAAGAAATCTTGGCCTCAATCTTGGATTTTCAAGTATCTTTGGCTAAACTGGTGCAAGATACTACAGCAAATATCAGCCAAGTAACTGGGCTTCGAAGATATATATGCTTGGTCTTCAATCATCTGAGTTGTGAACACAGACGTTGCTTTCAACAGTAGTATCCACTTTGCTGCAGTTTCCTGAATATCTTCATTTTCATGCTCTAAGCAACCAGAAAGGACAAGTGTTCTAAAAGACAAGCAGTTTCTGGTTCAAAGAGACATTGATCATTATTTACAACCTCAGTTCATTATTCAGTGTCATCAACATGACTCAGGAAAGAAACATAAGCACAAAATCACAGTCATGCTTAAGCATTCACTTCAATATCTTGGATTCAATCTCTTCCAAGCTCAACCCTTTAGTCTCCGGGACTAAATATATCACGAAGATAAGTGATAACAAAGCAATGGCCCCAAACAGAAGGAAAAGGTTATCTGCTCCAAGCAATTCCTGCAGAAGTAGCAGAGTTTTATTATCCAGTGTTGGAGAGGCAACCAAGAGATTAATTAAGTGTTCTCTGATACCTTCAGTGGCGAGAACGCAAAGGTAACAATGGCATTTGAACCAAAGTTAGTAAGAACTGCAAGACTAATCCCTCGTCCTCTTGTGCGAATCGGGAATATTTCTGACACCATGAGCCAACTGATAGGGCCAAATGATATCTGGAATAACATTTATTGAAGACGATAAGTATGCTTTGTAGGTTTTAAATCAAATTATCAAGCTATAAAATGGCAATAACCAAAAGCCAAAAGAGTCACCTGGTAGCAACCAACATAGAGAAGTAGAGCTCCTACAGCAACAAGTGGAAAGCCTCCAAGAAATTTGTAATAAGCAGACAGCAGAGCTAGGGAAAGAGCCTGTAATAGATATAAAAGAAGGATAAAAAGAACTCATCACCCTATTGACATGAAGGTGCAATATTATGGAAAGGGGGGAAATCCTCAGTGGTAGGGTACATACTATCCCACCAACACCTCCAATGAGCAATGGTCTTCTCCCAAGATCATCGACTTTGAGGACAGCGATCCACGTCATGAGGAACTACAAGATTAAACAAGAGCAACTCAAACCCACATCAGATAGAGAAGCACAAGGTAGGCAGAGCACCCTTCCTCAGAGTTGAAGATAAAGGATGTACCTTAAACAAACCAATTACAACTGAAACTCTGGCAGCATCAGAAGCAGCAGCAAATCCCGCACTCTTGAGTAACAGATATTGGAAATTATTACAAAGGTGATTGTCATGAAAGACATCTTCCATCTCACTAATAAAAAGGCGAGTATTTAACCATTAACTACCTGAAGAATAGAACCCGCATAATATAGAACACTTGGTTGCCCAGTTATCTGCCATAATCAGGTTAAAAGTATCATATTATTGCAAATCTTTACTGTCACTCCACATATTCAGAAAACAGTGCAAGCAAATACCATATGGTGTATGTATCAAGAAATACCTGCTGAAAAAGGACCAAGCCTCCTCCAATGGTGAAAGCTTTCAAACTTGGACCTTGAAACACCTCCAAGAAACTTCCCTCAGATTCATCTTCTGCATAGGCAGACTTCAGTGAAACAAGGGTGTCTTCTATTTGCTTCTCAGACACCTTGTCACCAGGAGGCCGGCCCCTTAACTTACTCAGAGCAAGAAAGGCCTTCTCTTTGAGATCTTCTAAAGACCCTTTCCCTTGAACTGCCCTGAGAAGTAACCAGCGTGGAGAAGGTGGGAGGCTCAACATACCTAGCCCCATCAGTAGAGCAATTGGACCACTTATTCCATACATGTAACGCCACCCTCCAATTTCACTAATCTGGAAGCTTCCCACCAAATACCCTAGCTGCATGATGTTCCAACTTCTAATTAACCTGGTCAACCAAATTAACTGATATCATCTGGGAGTGTAAAAATAATAAACCAGAAAATACCAGAATGCCTAGAACTATGAATAGCTCCTTCAAAGATATAAGAGTCCCACGAATCTGAGATGGACATGTCTCAGCGATATAGAGAGGAGCTCCATGCATGGCCTGTTAAACCAAATCACCAAAAGTTGTTTGTTTAGTAGTCACTAGAATAATGATTTCAGTAAACAAAGGTAAGTAGCAGCATTATAGAAGGAGAGGCTAGATTAGAAGTTTGAATTTGAAGGCTGTAGATATGGTATCACGCCTAAGAGCCGGAGGTCGTGGTTCTTAGTTATCAAAAGCATACTTCTACTGATGGAGTGATCATGAAAGCCCAAATACATGTCCTTCTGAATCGATTGGGGCACTTTCCCTTGATTATAATAAGTGAGAAGATTTATGATATGGCCTTAATTAATCAACAAAGGTTAGAGGTGTTCAAGGAGGTAAGTTTGTTTGCTAATTAGTCAGTATGTGGCTAATGGTGGGAAGACAAGTGGGTATTGAACAGGGAACAATTCACACAGATAGAAGAACTCAAAAATTTGTCTTCTAGATTTCATAGTAGAACAAATCATGATCCTATGCCAGCCATTAGAATAAAAACAGGAAGTTTAAAGAAGCTCACCAAACCTATGCCAAGACCATAGAGTAGCCGTCCTACAAAGAGAACACCAAGGCCAGGAGCAAAAGAAGTGATCACAGCTCCAAGCAGATATAGAACAGCAGCTGAAATTAGCTCCCTTCTTCTCCCTTTAGTCAATGCAATAGGGTCAGTCAGAAATATCCATCAAGAATGCTTCAAAGTTCAAGGCATGAAATATGTAGCAGGGCAAGTACCGTACCAAGAAAGTCAGCAATTGGATAGACAAGCAGGGATCCAAGAAGAGCCCCGTAAAGGGAGCCACTGACCTACATGTTACTAATTTGATTACACAAACCAGAAGCTTATACTGAGGCAGAATTACTGTGAGCATGACGTGTGAACCATACCACAAGACCAAGCTGAACAGAAGAAAGGTTGAACCAAGTTGTTCCACTAAGCTCAGGGGACTGAAAATTCATCATAAGTAATACAGAGTTTGATGAGGTAGTGAACATTAAGAATAAAACCAAAAGAAAGAAAGAAGAAAAAAGCTGTCACAACACAGACGTATCCAACTTTACAAACTACCGCAAGAAAACAACCGATAAACTAAACATGAACCTGCAAGGAAAGGGTAGCACCAGAGGTGGCACCAATGTCATAACCAAATAACAAACCTCCCAAGGCCGGGAACAAGAACCTGAAATTTCACGTAATTAATCAAAGTGGGCAATTTCTCATCAACCATCTATCAGACAACCTATTACAGAGTGAACTAAACAAACATTTCAGCAGTACAGTACAGTACAAGGTGTCTCATATAGCAAGTTTCTTTCTTCAATTTGAAAGAGAAGCAGTTACAAGATGCAAGTTAGTTCAATGAAGATCCAATTTTGGACTGAAAATTATCTAATTGCAAGACCCATTACCAATTCCCTAATACTTTACTAGTTCACCAACACTAACAGATGAAAATGCAGTAAAACTGAAACTAAGAAAATTGAAGATCCGATAGCCAATTACCCATTAACATATAAAACCAAACAAAAACACAGATTATAACATACGGCAAAATCACTGAAGACCAGGAAAATTCCTCTTGATACTTGGCGTCGGGAACAAATGGATCAGATTCCTCCCCCGACGAAACGGCTCTTAGAACTCCAACCTACCAGAAAATGGGGGAAAACCAAATTCAGAATACCCAGAGGTCAAAAGGGAGAGAATTACAGTCTCTGGAGTGCTCACATTGGATCTGCGTCCTGGAGATGAGAGCAACATAGGTTTGGAAAACATGGGGCGTATGAATTCCAAGTGGAGTGAAATTGGGGGTGGGTAGAAAAAAGCATGCCGTAGCTTCGTAGGTTGCCGAATTGCCGGGCGTGAGGTCCGGAGGTTGAAGAGAGTGGCACTGCAAGCCATTGCCATTGATTCATTGATTACTCACTCACTCGCTCTTCCCGCTATATCTATCCTCTGCTTTCTGTGGTCTACTCTTCTTCTTTTGATTTGCTTCACTTTTTTCCCAAGTTTTTTAACCGTCCTTTGAAAAAGTATCATCAAAACTATAGGCAGGACTTGACTAAAATAAACCTAACACATCAAATTTGTATTGTTGTTTGATTATGTCGGAACAGGGAAAATAAGAGACTGAAAAGTAATACAATAATTAATGGATTGGTCGAGTTTGATTCATTGAATTATAATTACGAGTTAAAAACAGCTTCAAGATTAGACTCATTCAATTAACAAGTAAAGCTCGAGCCCAACCTTTCTAAGCTCGAACGAATCACCTCATTGAAATAATTACATGTATTTTATTTAAAAATAATCTATTAAGTAATTCTAGTAAAAAAACAAAACAAACACAACTTGATGGAGCAAAATTTGAGTTTGAATATTTTTTTCCGAAAAGAACTCAAGCTTAATAGTATAAAATCTTGTTCGAACCTGAGTTGACCTTAACAAATTTAGGCTCCTTATATTTTTTTATATATGGCTAACAAGTACTGAAAAAATTCCTAATTTTGCCGGAGCCTGAAAGGAGCGCTTTTTTGCTTTACGGGAGGACCAGCCCTGATGATAACACCATGCCCTTGTTGCTCTTCTGCCGCTCAATGGATTGACAACGCATACCTCTCTCTAACAAAATCAGAAGTCGAATTCTCCTGCAGCCTGCACCAGATGATGTAGTAGCATATGACTGATCCTCTAATGCTTCCATGTTTGTTCGACTAACAGAAATATATATACAAAAAGCTTAGCTTACTTTGTTGAATAGAACGTCCTTGTTGTTTATGCGCATGATGCCATCCTTCAATGTGCACTTCCACCTGCTCTTTGTACGCGTCACCTATCCACCCATCATGTATTATTATTATTATTATGCTTGATAATAATGGTAATAATCATTCAGACAAAAAGGACAATAATATTACCTTGTCAAATTGAGCCAAAACTAAATGCTGTGTGTTTTGATCATCACCTTGACCTACATCATCCAATTCATCATCATCATCGTTTTCATTCAGAGGCTCATCGTCGTCGTCGTCGTCTTCCCCAGCGTCATCCTGAGCAGGGATTGCAGGAGTGGCTGCCTGTAAATCTAAAATGAGAGATACCTACTCTCAGATCCAAACACTTAATCACCTCCAAATAGATCATATGTTTTTGCACATCAACTTCAAACATTACCATTGGGAGCTGGCGTGTTCACTATGTTGTAGTCTTCATTCACAACCCCTTCATAGTTGTATATCTTCAAGATACCAAACAAAGAAGATGCATGACAAAAGTGAAGATTATTTCACAAGCTTTAGGGAGTTAAGCAGCACATGGGATGAATCTAAGACCATCAATTAACCGAGCCCATAACCAGTTACTTCCACAAAGATAATGCTCCAAGAATCCATTTTATGAGTTTCTACCTTAACTGTAGATTTTTTTTGAAACAAAACAAAACAAATAATTCTACCTTCTTACTTGTAAGGTAATAGAGTAAAACTGAGAGCAAACAGAAGACTTGAGACCAAAAGCTGATACTAACACTTATTGCTCTTTAAATAGTAAGTACAGCGGAAAAGTTTTAACTACTTAACTAAAGAAATACTTACATTGGGAGTAGAAAGAACATCATCATACTGATCAGGCATTGGTCCATCAGATTGGGGAATTTTTGAGGAAGACGTCGCCACATGGGGAGACATATTTCTATTGGCAGCAGTTACCACGCCATATTTGACATTAAAATTGCTCCCTACCTGAAGGTTTTTTTTAACAAATGATTCAGAGTTGCGTAGAATTTATAAGTCAACCATCACCATAATCATTATTTATGATTTAAAGATAAAAATATGGAATTAATTAAAGAGACAAGGTCTAGACCATATCTGTATTCACGCTTTTGTAGTGAAAACTGAAATAAAGCAAATTGTCTTAAGATGGATCTATAAAAGAGTAATAACCCCCAAGACATACAGGAACAAAAAACAAAGTGTATCACACAAGTTTACCAATCAAATAACTTGGTTTATAAGTCTTGAAACTGCCAATAGCAAAGGGGCTAGTGGCACTAAAGATGATAAAATGTGATTCATTAATTACTCATCAACTCTACCTATGTTCAATTTAAACTCTCTTCCTCCAGTTAAGAATTCACCTTCAAACTCATACATCTTGCAAACAATACCACTACAATTGCTCTTGCATATTCCAATGGCCACTATTCCATTAAACATAATTGCTTTCTATCACATACCCTGACAACATTGCAATCGTGTAATATACAAACAACTCTGTTTTGTTTCTTCTGCACAAGTCAAAATATACGTTCACCCACACTTCTATATTCACCTGAGCAATGGGTAAAGGTGTATAATATCAACTCATAATTGGAGGATCTCAGAGATAATTATCCTTTCTAAACATGTACTTCCCAATCCCACTCTGAAGCCATGCAAACAGTGAAGCGCTTACAATACCATTTATCTTCTCTCTTTTTTATCAGCGAGAAAGCAGGAAATCATAATCTAGCCTAATCTAACCCCCTTCCCACACCTGTTCCCCAACAACAGATGTATCCACTGGGATCCTAACCTCTGACCTCAAGGAGGTGAAAGAGTTCATAGACCATCAGGCCAACCCCTAGTGGGCACTTACAATACCATTTATCATTCAGTATACTTCACTAGATGCTTGAATTTAACTAAGCAAACAGATATCTGAATATTAAACCTTGTACTCAATCTAGTAGCCAGGAATCAGAAATTAGGGCATTGCTCTTAAGGGAATAAACGCAGTTATGAATGGCGAATGGTGAGGCACAGGTTTCTCCCCATAGGAGGGAGGGAAAATGCATGGCACGATTTTCCTTCACCACTACTTGAGGCTAACATTAGGCACATGGCACACCATAGCCATTATAAGGTACATAAAATATTTTTCCCCATATACAAAGCACCTGTTTTAAGTTGGGACTCTTGGGGTTTTCGTTGAAGGAAAAATTATAAAAATATATGCATACTTGTTAGCTTATTCTGAGCAAAAAAAGGCAAACATCCTGTCCAGCGGATCCAGCCACCACATATGCAAGAAACCAAGCATTTTTCTCTTACACAATACCTCATAATTCAGAATTTGATAGTTTCCGGCCATTAGTAGTTTGTCTTTTAGCATAATACATGTTAATTTCAGTATGATCAATATTTTTAAGATGCTTGGCATGGGCATCTTCTTAAATACATTTCAGTGCCTTACTTTCAAAAGGTTTGCACCTTGCATCATTGTGCACCTTCGATAAATAATTATGGGAATAAAGAGAAACTACGCCTAAATTTCAGGGTTCCATATAAATCATACAAATGTAAGGCGAGGAGTCCTATTTAAGGGAATGATAGGTTGAGAAGTACAAACAGTCATGTGAACATTTATGGTTGAAACAAAAACGAGTAGTGAGCTTAGGCCTTTGGATTCAAACAGCAATTATCAGAACACTTATCTATGAACAAATGTTTCAAGTAGCTTTTTCCTGAGTTAAGAATCCATGCAGGGCTTAATACCTCAATCACCTTTGTTATCAACGGGTCATAATCTGCCGATGATGTCAAAGGCTATTATCTTCCAGTATGTTAAGGTGACATTTACCGTATATTTGATTCATCTAAAATATGTTTGCAATGAGAATTCTTAAGGCATGAGGCTTCAACATAGATTCTGATATAAAATAACCTCAGTCCAAAGATCATAAACTGCCCACAATTGTATCCTAGAACAACCACTCAGGAATGATAGAAGGGTTTCTAGAGCTTATTCAGAATCATGTGGTGAACAATTAATAATGAACTAATAATATTTAGTAAATTTGATATGGTTATGTCTCTTAACATTGTTTAGTTCTGGTATCCCCTTATATTCATATACTTAAAGTTGGCATAAACCAATCCTAAATGAACAAACAAAAATAAGCAGAAAGTTCTGCAGGCATCAAGCGGATGAGAAAAGTGTTCAAGGAGACAGGGCTCGGATCAGAGAAACACATAAATATTGACATTAACATGAAATACTAACCTCAAACTCAATCTCAATACCCTCAGGTGTGGCATCGGCAGCTCCATCTTGCTGAGGTATATATCCACCAGCTTGATATTGAGGAGGAACCTCATCACGCTTCCTCTTTCCAGCAGACATCATGAAGAAATCCTGGATTTTTTTCTCCAACATTAAAACTGATAACCGAGCTTAGCAGTATAATTATGCTTTCCTTCTGAAACTGGGATAGCTTACACGAGACAAATATTATATGAACCAACCTGTGTCAAGGGTTGTTTATTAGAGGTTCCTCTATCTCCCTCCTCCCGCCCTTCCACATAAGCTACAAGAACACATCATCAGTTACTCCACAGCCCGTCATAAAAAGAAAATAAAAATGCATCTTCCCATATCAACTTACCAACATTGACATCAAGTGGAGGCCTTTGACTCATCCAAGGAGAAGGAGGTGGCTGTGATGAGACAGAAATCAATTTATCATTTACATATACACATGTAATCAATTAAGATGGCAACTCAAATCCAATAAGGTGAAAGAGAAAATATTTTCTGAGTGCTTAATGGCAGAACAAGATGCAACAGAGCTTTAAAAGTTATATCAATCTACTATAAAACAGAAAGAAAGTGCAATGTATCTACCATATAGGGACTAGGTCTTCCAGCTTTTGCCTCAGGATTCCCTGTACTTGTATCTTGTCCAGGAGTTGGGGTAGAATAGTCGCTTTGTCCAGTGGGAATATTATACATAGAGTTCTCCGCTGTCCCTGGCAAAGGTGTCTGCATGGGAGTTTGTAAAGGGGTCTGCATTCCACATCAAGTTCAACATATAGCATAAATTAACTCATCAGATCAGTGTATAGTAAAATTAAGGCAAAGGATATTGACTACAACACCAGGAACAGGAACAAAATACTCACTGGAGGAAAGAGTATCTCGGCAGTGGGGGTTTCATACTCCTCAGTCCCTTCATAAGGCACATTAAGATCATGAACGGGAGTGATTGGACCACCTGGTACGGGCTTATTAGTCACAGAGGACCTGTCTATAGGTCTGCACAGAACACCTGCGTGTATCATCTTGAGCTCCCATGCCTGAAAATTATCCACAGAGATTAACAACATCAGCTACACTAGAGCTTCAATACACTACCCAATACAACAATGGGACAAACAAATCAGTAAATCTCAAAACCCTAGAACTCGTCAGATCCACGGCACCGATCAGCCTAAACCCCCAATCTCTTCCGAATAAAAAATCACAGCTCTAATCAACATAATAGAAACAACCATACAAGAAAGAAAAAAAATGCAAACTCGGCAGGAAAAGGAAGAATGAGAAAAATCAGAATAGAAAAAAAGGGGTAAAGATTACTTCTTGGAGATCCCGGAGAACAGCCTCGCCAGGCCCGACGTTGTTGATGAACTCCTCGCGGGTCTTGTTGATGACATCTTCGATGACGCTGATGTACACCGAACTCGTCGTCGAAGACGCCATTCCCAAAAGGGGGAAATGAAAATCGTTGCTACCTCACTGAGGTTTTCTCGCGGATCGAGAAATTTTCTCGGGAAAATTGAATCGATAGGGCGAAATCGAAGTAGGTGAGACGGGAAAGGTCGAAATGGGGTTGTGGCCGGAGTGGGGAAGGGGGAGAGAAGGAGGTGGGTGGATAGGGAAGAGGGAGAGATAAAATGGGGCGGACCAGAGACGATGAATAAAGAGTGCAATATAAATAGGTTTGCATCCGATTGTATATGTGGGTCCGTCCATGTGTCTCCATCTGGAGCACTTCTTCAAATTTAAATTTGACCGTATATATAAAATGTTGCATGTACAAATCAAATCATCTTTATGATATAAAATTCTTTCCCAAAAAAATATCTTTTATAATATACATGTAAAGAATTAAAGGGTAATATCATAAAGTTACACTTACCATGTCGCGTTTTTCATCCCGATACACCTGA